>JAQGAC010002218.1:0-10954 GCA_034696585.1 Isotomurus maculatus
TATAATCTGTCAATTTCTTATCTCCTTGCACACTTTTCCACGAGGTGTCAAATCCTTCAATACCATCCGGTCGGATTTGTATAAACTCAGTACACATTCAATCATTCCTCACACATAATACTTCTACGTCAGATTCAACTGCATTTAATTACGAATTCCCGAACAACAGGCATTTCCCTTAAATAATGAACACAGAGTAAACGGCAAACTTCCCAAGACTTCGACTTAAAATGACGATGAGTGTTATCCTGATGAATGAACTTTTACTTTTGAGGTTAAGTACACAAGCAAATATTTATTTGTACGTGCTAATTTCCCATCTTCATGGGAAGGTACAATATATCCTAACTTTTGACTGAGAGTATCATGTGTGTATCATCATTCACATCCTTTTAAGCAATTCCAAATTCGTTTGTCGCGTGAATGACATTTTAAACCTTTTGATGGTCTATTAGGCTACATAAAAGCAGACGATTATCCTCCTCTTTTGTACAAACTTCCACACTACTCACAATACACATTCTATGGATTTTATGCAAAATCCTGCACACACACAAACACACACCTGCCATTTCCTCTGCGTCAAGTAATTGTTTCTTTGTCCTTGGTATACTCTATAGCGGTGGTCGTGGTAGTTGGTGGTGGCCGGAAATGGTGCCTACTTCTGTCGAACCAAACCACAGTTTGCAAAATCTTCCAGGAACACGAGAAATACTTATCTTCCTTTCCATCACAATGGCAACCATCTCTGAGAATACCCACCAGATTGCAACTTATGCTTTGCATGAACTGAGAGCTTTACACTGCAGGAAAACTAATTAGAACTTCTTCTTCGGACTATAATAACACGGAGAACGAGAACAAGTTAATAGTTAATCTGGCTCCTACACTCTCCCAACTCCTAACAACAATAAGTAGTGTGTGCAATCATAGTCTTTCACAATCCAGCAAGATTTTAATCAACCACAGTCTTCATTTCAAATAACCACTTTGGATTGCCTCACCTCGATTTAAATATAGGTTTGCTCTCCTATTCACATCCACCAATTGATGATTCCTTAATTCATCTCCTCTTAATTCTCTTGTTAAAAGAAAGCCGCATTATCCAGTGTCTTCAAAATCCTTCCTCTCACTTGCATTTGCATAATAAACTGAGTCTGAGTGAGACATACATATACATATAGATAGTATGTGCTACAATAAGACTTCGATGCGTGGAAATTGCAGAATTCAAACATAATATTGCAGCAGACGGTGTCTCAGGATTAATTAAACTGCATACACGTTTCATTCTATTGCCCACTGTCCATTGCCACAGCTAGCTTCATGCACCAAACTGAAAAGACACAACTTCTTACTTCCAACTTCCCAATTATTCCACACAATTTTTTTCTCAGATGGAGTGATTTGTGTGAAGGAAATTATACGTCTACTCTCAACAACCTACCCCTTCCATCTTCGCCACTATTCACCATGCTTTATCTCATCTCAACCACTAATCAGTGTTTAACAAATTGCTAATTACATTTTTAACTGTTTAAAATTTACGACCTATAAAGTATTAAGTACACCTTAACTTCCTTAGTAAGAGGTTATAACAAGGTGTGAATTACCACCAGGTCTTTTCATTTTTACTTCCACCCTAACTCACACCGTATTCCCTTAACAAGTAATGTTTCCATGCATCAGCCTTATCAGTGCTGTTCCTCACTAAATAGTAATAATGTTATCTTTTGGCTTCGATTGAATCTCATCACCATCTTCCATCAGGTTGATTATCCGATTATCAGGAAACTAGCGTCCGTGCGAGAAAACCACGCTCTAATGCTTTGATAATAAAGTAAATTACCTCTATTGTGTCCATTTCAACACCGGTGGTGTGGGTGTGGTGATGTCGGGATTCAGGGAGTTACACGAGACCTTTAAGCTGTGCTACACAATTATAATAATAGCATTTTCATAATTCCGGTCGCAAATTACATCAACTCAGTCCAAGACGCTGAAGGCTGAACACTTCTGACCCTGAATGATATTCCTACTTCGCCTAGCTCTTTTCTTCTCGCCTCTCTTCCTGACGAAGAAGCACCCGCAAGGCGGCTACCATGCGGGTATTTACCAAATATATTCGGGGCACTGGGAGACATGCATTCTGCTGTATTCGATCTTTCTCATTGCTAACGATTAGTAATGTGCTTATTACATTACCTACTACTACTTATACTATGACTCAACCACTAAGTTCTCTGTGTGTTGAAAGAGAGATGAGCAAGAGATAAGTGAGAATAGCACACGAATGATTCATATAATAAAATGACGCCGATCATTCGAAGAAGGTTAGGTGGTCAACAGCAGAAATCAGAGAGCTTCAGCTTCAGCTGACTTAACACGTAAACGGGTTGCATTAAACTTTCAAGTTCATCGTCCTTCTCAATCAACAATGAAAGAGCCACTGCAGCACTGCAAATGAATAACCATCTTCAGGAGCAGACAACAAAACTTACTTTTCCTTAAGATATTACCCCACATACAGCCACAAGCTTACCCCCACCGACTGCAGACTACCCTCACCACACAATACACTCTATCTATCATATATGAATCACCGATGATGTTTCTACGGCTATTTCCAACGAACTGCCCACGAAGAAACATATTACTATTCGCGTAATATACCTCTTTACTACCTTCTGCTTCTACAACTCACCCTTTTATGAAATAGCAGCAGAAAGACTTATTATTAAACACCGAAATTCCCCACACATAAGTTTCTTCATCTCTGCAAGTTTCCTCGAAACTTCCTGGAATATTTCTTGAATGCATAATTGAATACTGAGACACCAGGACAGACTACACACGTTCATCACAGCCTCACAGCTGAGCTTTTAGTCATACATGAATTATATACCTTTGATAACGCTCCACTTAAATACTCTTCATCCGCTTCGTCTATCTTCTACGGTCTTTCCTTCCAGAAAGGACCTTACAAGGTAGTTTACTCTGACTCTCTCTCTCATTCTGAGCTTAGCATATTAAAATATTCATCAGCTAGACAGATAGGCTACTACTACTTCTATTGTAGTCTGCATAAAGAGCAAGAGCACACTAACACACACCATCTTTATTGATCCATCGATTTACCCAAAAAAGAAAGAAATAGAAAGTTAAATAACACAACAGTTTACTTTTAGAATTTCAGAGTTTCTCCTTCATCCTAAAAGCCATTCAGGCAGACTTTCGTCAATTAAAAGTTTATTGTGAGTGTGTACGGAGAAGAAGAGCTAAATTAAAACAGCAAATAAAATGTGTAGAGTATAGACTATGCATGGCTAACAGCAATCATATATTACAGCATGCAACTCCAGCATGCCGATAAAACATACTGCACTTTTGTTACTGTTTGCAAGGATGTGCTTACTACAATATTCCGATATGTTCACAAACGGCTGTGTAGTTGCGTGTAGTCGAAAGATGCGTTGTTCCCTAACACCGTGAATTACGCAATAAAGGCGGAGGAACAAGGAAGGAACGTGCCAAGCCAAACAACTTCTAAAATCAATAATTTCCACCCTAACTAAATCCATACAGATATCTGTATATGCAATATGCATCCGTCCGTGCAACTTGCAACAGTAAAAAAGTTTATGCAAAGCCTACCGACAGAGCTACACAACCTACAAACTACAAACTGTATACACACCCAAAGACACTTTGCACTACAAGACGTCTTTTTAAAGACACTTGAGATGAGTAGATTACATTTCAAACCAGAATCTACTTTTCTACGTACCATTCGACTCCTCATCTCCTCCCATTGAACACAACTCAATTACGAGACAGTTCTTCAAAATTTCCAATTCCTTTCCTTCCTTTCTCTCTCTTAGTTTTTGAAACAACTTCCTTTCCCAATAAAATCGGCTGAAGGCGGAGTTGCACAAGGTAAACCTCTCGTACCATCCTCACGTAGACCAAGACGGATGTTTCCACAAAGATAAGCAACTGCAATAATCCCAGGCAATTCTCTCCGTATGCTATTAAGACTATCCCTGGCTGGATCTCTCCTTAAGAAAGAAGTAACTGAAATTCCCCGATAAAAGAGTACGCACAGATATAAAGAGAAATATCTCTCCCGTCCTTCTCCCATTCTCAGTTTCATCTGAGTGGTAATCACGGACTAAGTTGTCTCCTCAATGAATCCCATACGCGAAGAATTGCTTTCCTTATTGGTCCTGACAGTATCCGATGCACTCTCTCCACTTGATGGACACATCTCACTCTCGCTCCCAAATCAATCTCTTCTCTGTTTGGACATTCCATTTCAACAGTCAACTTGAGGTTATCCTTTGGGGAAATTTTGGTAAAAGGGAGAAAGCGCACCACTCAAACACAACGTCATCTCTATATATGTATGTACCTCCTGTTGCTTTCTCCTAACTCAATTCATCCATCCATTCATTTTCCATCCTCATCACAACTTTTTCCATTCCTGTCCCCTCACAGCTTTTTTCATTTAGTTAAGAAGACATCCTTCCCCATGCTGAACTTAATCTTCCTCATCCTTGACCAATCTACATCTTCTCAAGCCCCGAACATCAATAATAGATAAGCCGTAATCTCTTAACAAAAAATTCTTGCTCAAGATTGAAAAAAGATTAGGTTAAAGTTCGCATTTTATTTTGAAGGAAAAGGTTTTGATTCAATGAGTAAATGTCACATTAAACTTCAACTCCAGAGTTCCCCTCTCTCTCTCCCAAAGAGTTTTTATCCAAAATATTTATCATCTCAAAAGTCTCAGCTTTCCCTTTCTTTCCCTCTTGTGATGTGACGAGGAGGACGCTTTTTACTACTTTAACGGTGTCAGTGTGAAGTAGTAAAAGTAAAAAGGGGAGAGACTTTCAAAGAGAAGCATCACACTCACAACAACCAACAAGGGAAGGTGTCACCGTCACCTTCCTCAGAGAAAGCTCCGTCATCACTAAATCCCAACCTGTCTTAATTAGGGATTACTTCGTTGTGTAAGCTGATTGTTACTCTCTTATGACTTATATAACTCCTGATGGTAAAAATAATCCTTAACAAATCTCCTCGAAAGAAACACTGACTGCATAAGCTGACTCTTCTCCATATCCTCCACTTTCAATCTTTTTACGTCAACTCTTTAATTACTTTCTAATTCCCACGCATCCATTACTCAACTCCCAATCGCATACTCTCACTGCGTGACAAAACATTAAATCACTTCATTCCTGCGCTCATTTTTACCCCTTCACTATAAACATAAATTCTACAAGAACAACACAAGTACCGACACATATTTGAACATTAAAACAAACCTTTGATAAAGTTTCCATGCAATAATCTCATTCACTTTAACCAATTGCTTTCTATTATCAGAAGTACAATGTTGAAATGTAATATTTGTTTTGTTTCCTTCCAGGTAAGTCTAAGTGCTGTTCACTTCCTTCAAAGAGTTAGAGTGATTTCCAACGCATAAAACTGCTACCCAAACCTTCTCTTGCCGTGAGCTCACCTGTCTCACTCAACTGTGAACTGCCAGTTAAGATCGAAACTTTCAAGAGTTTCACTCTTTTTCTTATGCTTTCTTCCTCAAGCTTCCATTTCCTAGAGTGTCCTCCTTAATGCTAATGGATCGGTCTCCATTTGGGAGAATCGTTGTGGGTGGACAGCGACAGGTGATAGGACAGATGGGTATCTCGGTGACATTATTATTGACTTGTAATTACCATCGTCCTGGTAACTTTCTCTGTACCAAACCAACAACCACCGTCAATTTGTTCCCCTCTGTATCATGCACGATCACTACACAACCTTACCCATCAATTATACTAATTGTCTTCTATTACTCACCCCCACAAATATAAGAACCACAGTCCATTCTACCGAAACGCGTTTTTCTCCCGTCTCACTGACAACCGACAACCCACGGCCAGAAAAATAAGCAGATTTTTTTCGTCTCCTCCTTTCCCCGAATTACTTCTGATTGCATGCATTCACTTAATTACTAATTCCATAAACTACCCGTGATCCCAGATGATACGATTATATATACCATACACACTATACTACCAGATATACCTGCAACCTGTCAGACAGCAGACTTTGTATTCGTGTCCTCGGCTGTGCGCCCTTTCAACCTTTTCTCCGAAAATAATTCCCTAGAAGAAAAACCCTAGAGTAACTACTAGTCACATAATGCACGCATTAAAAAGGAAATGCCACTAAATATTTGAATCCAGCCTGTACACAATCTTTCATCCTTGTTTACTACGCTTCTGTTGACTTCTTTTAATAGCGTGTCAAGTTGTGAAAAGGATAATAAAAAAGTTAGCTAGAATTACAACAACTCCTGCTACATACCTGCATTCATAGAAGAGTTCACGAAGACCTCAGACGGAATTCAGTTGCATGCAAACCCTCGACAAAGCATAAAGTTATGTAGGACGCTGCGTAAGACGAAAGACTGAGACATGCAGTGTCAGTCAGTCACCACCACCGCAAAGGTTTAGCAGCACACAAACACACTTCATTCTTCAGTTCTTCTCCACACGCTCAGCAACTTTCAGATGAATTTTAAAACACATCTCCAACCGGAAATAAACTTCCTAAGTAGTTATGTTTTACTGATGTAGAATGGTGATACGATACACGTGTATTAGCGGATGTGATCAATCTTTTTAACAAACAGCTCCTTTCAACTAACTTATCACCCTATTGTTGACTACTCCCACTCACTTGTCGGCCTACAACCTTCAGCACCAGAAGCTCCAACACTAAAAACTGTTGTCCTCTCTTAATAAATTCCCAGGAATCATTTCTCTCACCTTTCTTCTCTCTATTCCGTTTCATTCTCCCGATTTCTTCATCAACAGCACTTTTGACGCAAAACTACCCACAGCTTTCCATCCACACAAGGTGACACTAAAATAATGAAATCTCCATTTATTTCTTCCTCGGGAACTTTCCAAGCTTTTCATTGTTCCTTGTGCTTTCAGTAGCCCACACAAATTTCATTGGAGAGTATTAAATGACCAACCAAACACATTTCATGTTCATCATCATCCATCAGGGAAAGAAACAAATCCCAACCGACCTTTCTTTTTCATACTTTTCATATCGTGTTACTTAGAAACTACTTGGAAACACCAACTAGCAAACTACCTACTCTCTTCTTGTCTTTGCCCATCTCCGACTTATATCAAGGGATTAAACGTATCACATTTCAAACCCAATCAGTTTATCCATCCAACCTTAACTTAGCCCAATCTATAAGTACAGTGCTAGAGCAAAACAGTAGGCAAACTAACATCTCTCTCTCTCTCTCACTTTATGAATTTTCGAAGCCAGTAAGTTTATCAGGAGTTAAAAAGTTCAAATTTGCCAGCAACAAGGTGGGCTTCATCGAACTTATGGAGGAGAGTGCTCAGAATATTAACACCCTGAGCATAGAAGGGTTAACAGTTATTCCAGAGAAGATCAAGGGTTAGCTTGAAATGTCATTGGGAAACTACTTCTTCCCTTCTGAGATGAGAAATAAAGCTTCATTTCCTAATCTCGAGCTCTACGCCGAATAGGCCCTGCTGAATGTAGAATGTGAAGGGAATGCAATAAAAGTGAATGAAGGGCCAATCTCATTAGTTTTAAGCTGAGGAAGTGTGTTAACACAATTAAGGAACAGTGAAGCAGTGGAAATAGCTGCTGATCATATTGAAGGAAGGTTATGCAATAGGAGCGCACATGTTGGAAGGACAAAGTGAGTACGTGACCACCACCGGGGTGTAGGGTTCCCTTTAAATCCAAGTGATGAATGGATGCTACCACCCCGATCACAAAAAACGCTCTCCGGTTTTTATCCTCCAGACTCTCTCTCATATGGACATATCAACTCACTCACTATGTGAGGCTGTAGGGAGTCCGTCGAACAAAAGGTTCAGAAATCTCCCCTTCAAGAACAAATCTCATGCTCCGAGTGGCGTACCCCCTCCTTTAGCACTTGCCACCACCACCACCACCACCACCACCAATCTTCTTTTCCTCCTTGAGAAAGTAAACGACGAGTAGATACTTACTTAGGCAAGATGAACCAAGAGGAATTCATTCCTCCATTTAATGTCATTCGCGATCACGGAACCATGAGACAACCAATCCCTTCATCATTCAACATTCATTAAATTACTCAAAATTCTGAAAAGATTCTCACAAGAAGATGAGGTTTAAAGCTTTCAGCCATTAGAGAATGAATAGGGAAAGGCTTCAGAAGAGTCCCGAACACCTCACAATAACGAAACTTCCTTGAAATCGCATTATCCGAAAGTAAGCCGATTGCAAAAGCCTTAATGATACATTTAGACCGGATGCATAAATCAGAATGTGTACAATAGCTCATCAGATGAGCGGTCATCTGGCCTGATTTCCTTATCGTATGGAGGAGAGTAAAGGAGAGGCTTATCAAAATCTTTGAAGAAGAACGCCACTGCTGAGCTGGAATGATAAGGACAGTGGTTTCGAGAGACCCGTGCCTTGGTCCATTAACCATGAGACGGGGAGGCAATCCCTCTGGCATCCATCCCTTCCCTTCAGCTAGTTTGTAGTTGGTTTCTAGTTGTCTCGTACTAATAGTAGTAACCCTCGGTGGAAGGAAGGAAGCAGAGAGTCATCCAGAGAGACCCTTCGTACAACTGCATTTCCTATGGCCTTAATGAGGACGATACTGGCGATGAGAGGCATCCTCACAGATAAACCTTAAAGACACCCCAAGAGCAGTGAACAGTAGAAGAGCAGTCAAGTCCCGCAACCTTCACACAGTTTAAACGGAGGAGCTTTAAAGTATCGTGAGGAAAGAATGGTAAGGATAGAGAGGAAGGAGGTTTCGAAAGAAAATAAGCAGCCCTTTGAGAATCTCTAATTCTGTATGGTATGCATGTGCCATGTTCGCTGTAGTTGCACCCCATCGACGATCATCATCAAAGTCCAACCCCATCCAAACCGAGAATCGTCGAGTTCACATTTCTTGCTCCAGAATTCAGGCAGAATCAGTTGTTCTCATTGAGCCATCCGTGTCAGTGTCACTTTAGTTTAGGCTCTCCCAGCCTTATCACTAACTACTAACTAACCCTCATCAGTTGTAACACAGCCGCAGAGTAAAAAGTATCATCTCCGCTGACCTCAAATTCCACTGACACTGACACTGGACACTCCTAACTGCAACAACTTACACACATACACACTTTATCTCATCAGGTTATTCATTATTCCTTCCTGGACTCATAAATGTGGATCCTCATTATCTTCCACCGCTAGCCTCTCCGCTTAAAGTGAATTTGTGATATCCCCAATAAGCTATTTCGAATAAGATTGAGGAAAATTTAGTCACTCTCAATCTTCGCCGTAACATCGTCAGCTCAAGCAACATAAGTTACTTATAGAATTAAGTGTACAGTGAGCAAGTGATAAATATTGTCAATGAATCAAAATTACGGATTTGTTTTTCAAAACAGTTTTTATTTGATTCCTACTTTTGGACCTATTTTCAAGTAAGTGTGAAGTTGTTTTCTCCTCTCTACAGTTTACACAGGAGACTCAAATAAGTCTTAGCTTTCTCGCATTTATAATCTATTGCGGTAGCCTTTCACTATAAATATCATATCTCTTATCGCTAAAAATAATCTTCCTTTAGAAACTAAATCTGGAACTCATAATGATAACTAATACTGCTAATTGTACGAGATATGTGGGTAAATATAGGTGCGTCTCATGTGTCACTGCATAACACTATTACTATTTACTACTACAAATAAATTTGTAGCAGGGACCTAACAAGTACACATCTCACCAGACTCATATTATCTCTCATGAGCTCGTAACAAAGCCCAATGACAAAAATGTAATTCTAGCTGCAAGTGAATCATTAAATATTATGAAGTATCCTTTAGTATCACATTACCAAATACTAAAAATGCATTCTTTCTGTAGCAACCAGTGCAACATGCCATAAATACGCGTTACTAGTTATTACTCTCTCTTCATTTCTCATGCTAATGACAAAGCAAGGAAAAAGGATGACAAACTATGAAGCATGGAAAAAAGTTAATTGCACACTTATGAATGGTCTGCAAAGGAAATGTGTGCATACGGATAAACAGATTCACTGTAGTAATTTCTGTCGTTTAGTGTTTCTCTCCACTACTGACTGAAAGTGACTCTATAATAGTGAATCTTGATACTTTTCCTCACGCATCTCTCTCTAGCTTATATTACACAACAAACTTATTAAACTGACAGTTCCATATTCAGCAAATGTACTTGAAGAATTCGGTCGATTTCTATTGTAAAATGTAAAGTGCACCCATGCACGCAGTCATGGGAATCATGGGATAAAGTCTACCAAGAATAAAGGAAGGCAAACTAGTGAAAATTCTGTGTTTATAGTTAGTCAAGTAATCCATTTTGAATCGCTCGAAGGTCTTTACTGCTGAACTCCATTTCTTCATTCTTGTCCCTCCACGTTTCGAGCATTAAACCATCACGCAGCAAATGGAACCATTTGGAGTCTGAACTCTGAAGTGACTAAATTCTTCCAGAAATTCGAAAATATTTAAGTGCCAAGTACGTGGTGAAATACAGAATAGCAATGGAGTAGTCTGAGTCAGCTTATATAGTCAGTCTCCAATGGTTTGGTATTTACATCCATTCATAAAAGGATACATTAAGCTATAGGTTTATTTAACCCAGAAGTGTCAAGTGGGACATATACAAGTGATTTAGGGGTAATTAAGGCTCACTCAAACTTCTTCAAGAAGACCTTTCCTTGATTATCTTTTCACAGGTCGTGTCACTATATTCACACACCGCAGCCTACCCTTAAGGCATCTCTTTATTTCTACTTAAGGTCATCCACAAAAACAACCAATTAAGTATCTTCAACTGTCTTAATCTCAAC
>JAQGAC010002219.1:0-10950 GCA_034696585.1 Isotomurus maculatus
GCTAACGAGTCCATTGAGATTATGAGATCCGAATTGACTTTTAATCGTGGAGAAGCCTTCCACGCATACACTCCTTTCCGGGAGATTTACTCTTCGAATATTAGTGAAATTACGTTCATGATCAACCACACTACTATCTCGGATAACGGAAAAGTATTCGTTCAGTACAGCAAGTAAGTTACAAACGAAAATTATTCACGTTATTCATTAGCTGGTTGGAACATTTTCCAGCCGTTTGCGGAATAGTATAACTAAATGTACACGTGTGTTTTTCAGGGATCTCCGAAGCTCCAACAACCTTTATCATTGGATTCTTAGAGAAAACCAAATTGAACGCAACAAAGAAGGAGGCTTCCAGATATCTCTTCCTTATGTTTGGCAGTACGACGAGAATCACACCCATTCTGTACATTTTGAGAACGTTACTTTCAGACATAACGAGAACTTCGAGACTCACATAGCTGGACATTACTCAAAACTGCATGTCATCAACAGTCTCTTTGAGAACAACATTTGCAAAGGAGGTCTATTCAGCGTCACTGGGATGGAGAAGGAAATGATCATCTATAAAAACAGATTCTTGCGGAACCAAGGCTCATTTGTGGCTGTCTTTGACACGGACTCTCAGTCAGAAATAGTGGGAGCTGTATCCGCGTACTTCCATGAAAATCAGATAAAGTTCAACAGAGTAAATCCTCTGATGATCAACGAAGTTAAAGTGATCAATAACGCTACGTATCAACCCATGAGCTTCGCTTTGGGTCTTAAGGGACACCAGAAGATCAACGTAACGAAGAATTTGTTCGGAGACAACCAATTGGACTACGAACTGCTCGCTGGTACCAAAACGGCTAAGATTGACAACGTAGTAAACGTGAAACTGAACTGGTGGGGAACTGCTGATCCAAAGAAGATCAGAGACAGAATCTTCGACTTTGATGATTGGAACAGTTACGCTTCAGCTCTTTACACACCTTTCCTTCAACGGGATGAATTTGACTCTCCAATATCTGTTTCATATGAACCTGAGAATGAAGTTACCATTGATAACCTGTCGGGAAGACTGTTGCATCCGTTAATTCTGTACAAGAGAAATAAGCCTTACGTTGTCAAGTCTGACTTGACTATAATGCCGAACGCTATGTTAACAATCGGACCTGGAGTGGAATTGGAATTTTACCCGAGCGTTGGGATTCTAGCGTTAGGTCCTCTCATCGCTCAAGGACAGCCTGAGAACCCAATTGTAATGAAGCCCATTACTATTCAGAAAATGGAACAACTTGAGTTTCAAGAGAAGATGCGGGCCAGGCAGATGGAGAAGGAACCTAAAGGTGTGAGGCTTTGTGCTGAAGAAAAGTGTGAACCTGGAATTAACCAAGGATTCCTCGAGTATTTCAATAAGACAACGCTACAATGGGTTCCTATGTGTGATGATCGCTTCACAGAAAGAAATGTTCAAGTTGTGTGCAGACAATTGGGATTCGACACTCTAAATGTATTCTTTGACTATGGAAAGCGATGGGAGTACATGTACAATCACATTCCAGTGTCAAGAGTGAGGAAATGGCCAGAACCATTCCAATGCGTTGGTGCGTAATTTTTGTTTCTTGATTTCCTAGAAGAAGAAAACATAATTCATCATTGAATGAACTTATTGTGGATTTCAGGAAATGAAAAGTCTATGGATGACTGTCCTGTCAGGATGAATGGACAGTTATACGGTTATGATTATCCCTGTCATTGGGAAAATGACTTTATTTTCATTCACTGTGGGCTCAGAAATCTCAACAAGACGATGGAGTATTGGGGAGGAATCAGGTAACCTTCCGCCCTTTCTTTGTGTAAGTTCATTTTGTTTGACAAATTTTTTGGATTATTTGTGTAGATTCTCTGTTCCGGATTTTGAGCAACATCTGTTTGAAGACCGAATGCATGATGCAGTAACGCACAATAGTTATAAGCGAGAAGAAAGTATCCTTCAATGGGTGGAGATCTACGGAGCTGGAATTCTGCATAACGAAAAGAGCCCTGCCATTTTAAGTATCATGCAAAGTCCACTGATTCAATATGTGAACATCACCAAGTCAGCTTCTCATGCTATTTCAATTATATCTGCTCCTAAAACTATGCGGATGTCGAAGAACTAGTAAGTTTTCACAACAGATATAAATATCCGAATTCAGATGTACTTTTGATAGTAATTAGAGTAATTGATTATTATTTTTAAATTCACAGTATTGTAGACAATATGGGATTAGGGTTCAGTGGTGTTTCTCTTCTTGGTGAAGCTCAACAATCCGATTCGAGTTCATTTTATCCTCTTCGAACGATTGAAATCCCCTACGGTCTATTTGGAATGGTGGACGTGTGTGACACGAACAAAGAAATTATTGTGGAGGAAAGAGTTATTTTGTACTACAAATACGATAACTTCCCTGTTGATTGCGTAAAAATCTTCAAGAGTGTTTACAGTGCCAAAAATCTTGGATTTAGGTACTCGTTGTTTACTTTTTTACGAATCATATTATCTTGTATACAGTCATGTTATTTCATCATCGCATTTTTAATTTAGGTTGTTGCAGTTCAACTTATACAATTCCACCGGGAAGCCTTGGGACCCAGACTACATTAAAATCATCGACGGAGATATTTACAATATTACAACAGAAGTTATTGCTACTTTGACGATGGCAGATGATCCAAACTCTTTGAACAAGTTCCACCAGACCAGTTGGCCTAGCATGAGTATCAAAGTTCACGCAACCGGAGCAACACAATATCATGGCTTTGTAGCTGAAATTTTAACTCTTCCGGTCTCCCCTCATGGAATAGGTAAGCTCAAGTGAGTTTCTTCTATCAAAATAAACTATTAACTTTGATTTCCTTTTGTTTGTAGATCGCAATGTGCAGCACAACGTCTCGTACACAATATTCCAGAATAACACACAGGGCGCGTTATACTACGGCTCAGCGGGAGAAATCAGCCCAACAGTAACTTTGGAAAGAAACAGAATTGAAGACAACTGTTTAAAATTCTACGGGAACTTCACAAGCTGCTTAAGTCCTATTCGATTTGACGTCCAAAACATGCAACACATTTATTTCAGAGTAAGTCGAGACAATTTTGTGAATTTTGACTTTCTGAACGACGTCTAATAACTTTTCTCCTTTTGCAGAACAACATCGTACGAAGAAATCAAGGAGGCCTTCGAATAGTTTCGGACTCCAGTGGTTCCCCCACCGCCATGAAAGGATACATCCACAATAATGTTTTCGAGAACAACACAAACCGAGAAGTTCTCCATGTAGAAGGGAAACGAAGCAGTCCATTCCAGGAAATTGTCTTCTATCGAAATATTGTGACGAGAAATGACGCGAATTTCGAAGATGTAGTGAGCTTAAGTCAAGTTGTGTCGAATATGAGTGAAAACTACTTTCATGCTAACCGAGGAAGACATATCATGGACGTCTCTGGATTTGAAAAAGTCCGACTGCCAATTTACCAATCCTGCACGCACAATTCATTCTTCATGTAACTATTTCATAATATATTCATGTCTGACTAATCTTGACGATAAGTTGAATCTCACACACATAATTTCTCTCCTGTAGGAATGTTGCAATCGATATTGAAGATAAGGCCACCATAATCGCCGGAAGCACCGGACAACAATACGTAGATAATATTTTTGTCAACCCAGAAAACTCCTACGAACTTGCTACAGTCAACAAATCAAGGTAACAAGACGATTAATCTCTCTCTGTGAATCTGTGACAATACTCTCGTTTGCATGAGAATGTTTATCTAACTTTATCTCACTTTCATGAAAACTAATATTTTTCTAATTTTTGTTGCATCCCCGCTGTGTCTCTATTCTTCAAACTTTCTCCGCAAATCTACCCACTCTCTCGAATTGCATGAACTGTGTGTTGCTCTGATGATGCCAATACCTTTCACTGTCGAATCTGGACCTGATTTCTGATCCAATTCGACTTGTAGACCAAGAGCTCTACAAAGGTACACTTGCATTGCTATGTCAAAGCATGTCACGCCAAGATTCCGCACATTCCTCAAATACTCACTGCCTTTTCATGAATTCTGTAGCTACGACTGGACAAGTGCAGTAGACGCTCGTCACAATTGGTGGGGCTACCCAGGAATCATTGCCGTCATGGGTCGAATCAAAGATGAGAATGATGACATAGATCTCCTCAGAGTTCTTTTCGATCCATTCCGAACCGACAATAAGACTTTGTTGAGTGGAAAATGTCCTCCAGGTTACACTTTAGTTGCTGACACTTGCTACATGTACGTTGGAGGCTACATGACTTTCGAAGAAGCCAAAGACTTCTGCAGAAAAGAAAACGCATCTATGCCTTACGTGGAGTCT
Organism: Isotomurus maculatus; assembly: GCA_034696585.1. Classification (NCBI taxonomy): domain Eukaryota; kingdom Metazoa; phylum Arthropoda; class Collembola; order Entomobryomorpha; family Isotomidae; genus Isotomurus; species Isotomurus maculatus. Next base: position 4,392 of record JAQGAC010002219.1, read on the forward strand.
AATTACTACTCTGTCATCCATTTCCTCCGAAACTCTCAAGAAGATTACGACTATTACGATAGAGTTTGGGTTCAAGATGTAGATCGCTTCGGAAAGTGTACCGTGTTCACTACCAACACAGTACAGGAAACTGAATGCTACTACAGACTTCCGTTCATTTGTGAGACTGGTGAGACATAAATTCGTTTGAAAGTCTGAAGCAATCTAACCTAAATCCAACTCGTAATTATTAAATAATTTATTATTACAGATCCTAAGATCCGAATAGATCCCTTAGCGTGGACAACAGATTCAGTAACAGTCGGAGCTTTGGTATCTGTCTTCATCGCATTCGTCCTAATTGTGTTCATTATCGTCTTTTGGTTCACAAAATCCAAGCAAAGAAAAGCAGAACGTCTAGAAAGGAGAAATTCAATCAGAGCTTCCATCCGGTCTAGTCGCTCTCTTACATCCATGGCCAGTCTCTCCGAAGTAGGATACCGCAGAAGAATGGCTGAAATTGTGGCCTCGGTAATTTCCAAATTATTTTATGAAATAGTAGCAAACGAACGTACAAGTCCTAACTTCCATAATTTTGCTTCTAGCAAAAGTCTCTGAACACCACAACCGCGTCTGCAGCTAATCTTAACAACTATAACAAAATGAACGGCAGTTTTGATTCGATAGAGAAGAACCCTTCAGCCTTCACATCTTTAGGAGACAACACCTCTTACGACTACTACGAAGCTCAAACTCCTCGCACTGCCATTTCGACAACCAGCTCGGTGTTTGATGGAAACTTCTCAGGCCACCCCATGGGACGCCCAAGACCCAAACCTGAAAACGGAATCCACGGACTTCCAATAATTCCTCCCCAAGTCCCTCGTTCCAACGGAAGAAACATAAATGTCACTGCTGATGTAAATCACAAACCAGACTTGTCTTATCAGAATCACAACTTCCGCGAGACTCCCAGCATGCCATCCATCCACCCAAATGAATATTGGGACTCTCCCACCCTCCAAACAAACGGTCATGCAGTCCACTACAACAAAAAGACCAACAACATCAACAACAACATAACCAACGGCTTTCCCCGCACAACTTCCACAGCTACGACATTCGCCCTCCCTCCAACATCGACTGAAGCGTTGACAGAGCCAGGGACACCAACTTCCCTTCATCATCCATTAAGTGTTCATCACCATCCTTCCTCTTCTTCTCAATATCCACTAAGTTCCAAGAGCTACGATCCTTTGGTAGAAATGGATCGGAGTGCAGGAGGCGTAGAATACGTCCCCAATATATTTCCAGACCACAGGCAATCACTGCCCCCGTCAGCTTTCAATGCAAACAACGAATTAGGCGTAACTCCTTCCCAGATGAGTCACAAAGACTTACTAGGAGAAGAAAGACCGAAGCCAAAGCCTAATATAAAGCCAAGACCAAATCTTCTGGACTCATCCACAGAAACGGAAGGTGGAGATGCAAGTCCGGAAGTGATGTCTTTCACTTCCCATCCTGAGACTAGTCCGAGTGACGACAAGAATCAGAGTGGAAGCAGAAGGGCTCGAATTATAGAGACGAGCTTAGACGACTTAGAAGTAGACTACGAACTAGAAGAGACAACGAGACCAGTGAGTACTTATCTGGAAACAGATGTGGATGACATGCCCCCTTTAAGAAGTGCAAAGAGTCAGTACATCCCCCACACTGGACCCAGCTCCTCCCACCACCACCAACATACTCATCCATCCGATGACTTTAAAGCTCTAAGTAATAGAAGTAAGAGTATGCCTTTGGAAACTGAAATGTGATAACCACAAACTACCCCAAAATATTATTAATACTGCTTTAATACGTTTAGACCAATTTTTATAGAAGCTCGGGTTAATTATATACTTAACTTTATAGATGCAATTTGTAGAGAAAGAACCGCATTTCTTTCTTCACAACATTTTGCAAGAATTCTAACATATCACAAAGCCAAGCACTATAGCACTTGCACACCGTTTTCAAACGGAGTCTGCTTTTCGATAGTGTTTGTCTACAGTATATTATATTTATTGTTACGTAGTACATTGTAATGGAATGTTAATTTTTAAACCTGCATCTTGTTAGATTTCACCTATGCACTATTCCACTCCTCTATCTGTACAATACAGACTATTTTAATCCTTGCGTGTTTTTTAGAGTAAGATTGATGTATACAACGTATAAGAACAAATTATAAGTATTTGTACCGTTTTTCTGTGTATTGGTATAATATATGCGAAACGAAATAAAGTTGATCTCATTATTTCCTTGTAAAAACGAGTGATGATTTTATTGGCATTTATGAGGTTTAAGTGCTCTTTTCATTTAATTCTGAATAGCATACCGCTTCAATGCATGCAGACAATGCAACTTGTCTTTCTGTGAAGGAAGATTAGCTTGAATGTAATACAACGGTAGATACAACGCAACACTACTCAACCTCCTTTTCTGGAACACGATGATGTCCTTGCATAACAGTACACTGAAAGATAATATCATTACATAAGCGTAAACGAGAGCCTTTTTTCTTGTATTCTTCGTGTAAAAAGTAAAAAATCAACCTCTTCTTTTCATTGGAGAATACCCGACTACCTACACTCATGTCACACTGAAGTATCTACCTACCTGCCTACCAACTGATATTTAGTTGATGGTTAATAGATCTTAAACAATATATTGTATATGTACACGCACAAGTACTATATATCTATTAAATATTCATACGAATTCTTAGCATGCTCCAAGCTCCTCTGTAAGCTGTTAACAAGACCTTTGCTTCAGTCTCAATCTTTCTCAAATTCCATTTAGTCAGTTCTACTCACTGAGCCAGTCACGAAATCTAGGTAGTCGCAGTCTCGTAGTAGCAGCCCCGATTTCTCCAGACAGTCAACAGTTGCTTATAAACCTAATCTCCTAATTTTGTTTAGGGTTTATACAAAACCACACCAGTTATTGTTACTAGCGCCTTCAGGTTTAGTACTCCTATCAGTATGGAACATAAACAGCAGACAATAAGCATGCAAGACTCGGATGCTTTAGTATTTTTCGTCAATGGGAATAAGGTAAGTTCCTGCTTGTCTAGGAAAGCCAGAAAAATGTAATACGATTTTTCTTACATAGTTATAACTAGCTTTTTTTAACTACCCAAGGTTGTAGAGAAAACACCTAATCCTAAATGGACTCTGCTATTCTATTTGAGATTCAAACGTGAGTGGAAACTTGTGTAAAGCATTAATTTCATTACTGCAGATTTGCAAGTGAATTTGTCACTTTTCAGTAAGACTCGTTGGATCGAAAGAAGGATGCGGAGAAGGTGGCTGTGGGGCTTGCACTGTAATGCAGTCTCGCTACGATCCAGAAACAAAAAAGATTTCGTACGAAATATTTAACTAAAATTTCTCGAAATGTGTACTAAAAGTAATTTAGTAATTCACATTATCTTTTCATGCCAAAGAAATGCTGCCATTAACGCATGTCTCACTCCCCTGTGTTCTGTCCACGGCACAGCCATCATCACCGTTGAAGGTATTGGGAGTGTCAAAAAGGGTCTCCATCCTGTACAAGTGAGTTAAAAGTGGTAGCGCAGATGTTTAGAAGTTTAAATAAGCCTGTTTGTCTAAAACAACTCATTTGTCTTCGCGTGTCACGTCAGTCTCCTTTTACACACAATTTTACACATATTCATGAGAGAGTTGAGACGTTGAAAGACAGATGATAAAATTGACTTTGACAAGGCTTGTATGCATCAGTAAAGGAAACTTGAAACCTTATATAAGAAACAGGTCGACATGGATGACACGAATTGACAGGTGATTATAGAATGATTATGTAATTTGATAGGAGCGAATAGCCAAAAGTCATGGCACTCAATGTGGCTTCTGCACCCCTGGCTTCGTCATGTCGATGTATGCTCTCCTCCGCAATAATCCCAAACCTACTGAACAACAAATGGAAGAAGCTTTTCAAGGTTTTCCTCATCAGTTTTATTATCTGCATCCCATTACTTATCACTTACTGTTGCATTTATTTATGTCCTCGTACAAACTGTGACCTGGATTAAATTACACTTGGCCTTCACAGGAAACCTCTGCAGATGCACTGGATACAGACCCATCATGGAGGGATTCAAAACTTTTTGCTCTAAAGACTCATCATCTAATTCTTCTAATGGATGTTGTATGCAAAGTGGAAATGGACCACTAAATGGGAAATGCTGCAAAGAATATGACATTGCTGGAACGGAACAAGTAGCTGATGTACTCTTTGACGAATCAGAATTTTTACCATACGATCCTACAATGGAAATCATCTTTCCTCCAGAATTACAAGTAAAAAATCAGCAGTCTTCCAATAATAGAAAAAATTATGATTTGTTCTACAAGACATTTGGGTATTGGAATCAATGTAGCTTAATGACTCCCTGAGATCGAAATCAGTGAAATTTACTAGTGAGAGTGTGACATGGATCAAACCTAAGACCTTGACTGAGTTGCTGCAGCTTAAAAAAACTCACCCAGATGCAAAACTGGTTGGAGGAAACACGGAGATTGGTAGTGGAGACTGGGCAAACGATTAATGCTGACTGGCACTTACACAAATATTATTAATGTCGTATCTCCTTCATTTTAAGGTGTTGATGTAAAGTTTAAGAGCCAATGTTTCCCCATCTTCATTCAAATCAATGAAATTCCTGAGCTTAGAAATATTCAGCTGAACGATGGATCAGTAACTATTGGGTCAGAGGTCACTCTTGCTACATTGGAGACGTTTTGCAAGTCTCAATGCCGTAAGTTTGAAGTCTACCAAATACATCTATCGAACTTATAGGAGTTAAATGACTTAACAATTGTACCTTTTAGAGACCGATAACAGAGAGGGTACAGTTTTGAAGGCGATCCAAGAAATATTAAAATGGTTTGGAGGACAACAAGTCAGAAATGTTGCTGTAAGTTTGTAATGTCTATGCTACTTCAACCTTCAGAGGATATAACAACTTAAATAAGCTTTTCAATTAACACCATTAAAATTAAAATATCTTCAGACCATCGGTGGAAACTTGATCACAGCAAGTCCCATTTCAGATTTAAATCCCATTTTCCTTGCTGCAGGATGCACGGCTAAGCTAGTGTGTTCAGGTAATGTAACTTTGATGTTGGACAAGCTCCCTATCAGTAAATAATAGAAAACTTAACTCCTAGAAAACTCAAGAAGTGTGAAAATTGATAAAAATTTCTTCGTCAGCTACCGTACAACGATTGTTCGACCAGACGAAGTTCTGGAAAGCATCACAGTTCCATTTACTTTACAGGTATGCTTGTCAACGTCATGCAAGTTTTTATATTACTCTAAAAAGACGAGTTTAATCAATTGGATTTTAATAGAACGAGTTCATTTGGGCTTTTAAACAAGCCAGAAGAAGAGAGGATGACATTGCTATCGTCAACTCCTGCATGAGAGTTACACTAGACACGCAGTCTTTAACTGTCACAAATGCCAGTTTAGCTTTCGGTGGAATGGGCCCTACTACTCGATACGCCGAGATAACGTCTCAGTTTTTAGTTGGAAGGTCAGTCCAACTCAACTTGTGGATGACTGAACCCAATGAACCTAATAATTTTGATTAATTCCTTTAGAAAATGGGAGTCTAAATTGACAGAAGATGTGATGAGCGTTCTAAGTAAAGAATTTGTACTTTCTCTAGATGCCCCAGGTGGTATGGCTGCATATCGGGAGTCACTAGTCCCAAGGTTTGTAGGATTACAGGCTCATTCTGGTCTTCCATTATTCTTAACTTTGCGATAAAATTATCATAGTGCTTAATTAACAGCTTTTTCTTCAAATTCTACTTGAAAGTCAGTAAATGGGTTGATGATAACAATTGGCTTGGAGAAGGAAACGTACCTCTGGATCCGCAAGAACTTAGTGCCATAGAACCATGTACCCAAGGACCAACTGCTGGAGTCCAGTTGTACCAAATAGTTCCTCAAGATCAGAAGGTTCACGATCTCATCGGTCGGCCCTTAGTTCACATGTCAGGTCTTAAACACGCCACAGGCGAGGCAATTTATACCGACGACTCAGTGCCAAGTCACGGCGAGCTGTATGGGTATTTAGTGCTGAGTAAGATTGCACGAGGCAGGATTCTGTCCATCGATGCAACCGAGGCTCTCAAAGTCCCTGGAGTTGTGACCTTCATGGACGCCAGCTCAATTCCTCCAGAGAAGAATATCCAGGGATTCGTGATTGACGATGAACAAGTCTTTGCATCAAAGGAAGTTACTTGTCAAGGTCAAGTCATCGGATTTCTTGTTGCTGAAGACCCTCACATAGCTGAGAGTGCTTCAAAGCTTGTTGAAGTGAAATACGAACCTCTACAACCCATCGTTACTATCGAAGACGCGATAGAAAAGGAATCTTACTACGCTCGTAAGACCCTAAGCTGTGGGCAGCCTGGAGAAGAGGTATTTCCTACGTGTGACCAAGTTTACGAAGGAGAAATGAGAATCGGTGGACAAGAACACTTTTACATGGAACCTCAAAATTG
>JAQGAC010002220.1:0-10946 GCA_034696585.1 Isotomurus maculatus
GCTTAACAATAGAATTATGCTACTGTCTGGAATCCCAAAACTCTATAGCTATATGACAGAAAGCAGTAACTTTTAAGAAAGTCAAAATTCATGATCGCTGTAAGGGCCAAAGTAGCACGAACTTCTGATCCTCAGTAATTCAGATTTATGACCACACAAACAACAATAATTTCGATTCCAAATTAATTCTACTATCTAGGTCAGTAAGAAAAATTATCTCGAATAATTATTCGGGATTCTGGGTTTAATTTTGAAGTCAAAAGGGAATGCAGAACATTGGAAATCCCAATCTACGGCCCTGGTTAGCAAAACGGAAATAGATGGATGGTCATGAGATGGAACCAATTGTTTCTCTTGAGTCAAAATTACTTGCCAGTTGTTTCATTATTATTGATTCAGCAGTAGACAAAACATTTACGATCTAGCATCTAGAAGCGATGAGTTAATTTTTGCAAATTTCTAGGATTCGCTGGGCAAACGATCCGGGCTCTGGGGTTAAAATAATGTAACCAAGGAATATTTCGAATGTCAGTCCTGTTTTTCGATCCAACGTCTCAATTAATAAACCGTAATTAGTTAATAATCAGGTTAGTTAAATATAATACACCAGCAGCTGTTAAGCAAATAAATCCGACATTCCAAAATGACATTAAAAACATACCCGAAACTTCGATAAGACGAACCCCATCTTGAATACTTTGCCACCTCACACGCTTATCGACACAAGTCGACAGGTTCGAGGATTTCAACAAAAATTTCCTGCTCTCTGTTCGCCCCCAAAAACCAACAAAAGTCAACGGAGACTTGCCAAGTTTCCAGGTCAGTTGTCAGTGTGGATCTCGACGCCAACTTGGGAAGGTCTTCTGCTGCCTGACTTTACAAAAGTAAAGTCAGCAGTGGTGCAGTGAGTCAGGTTCAGACAACTGAGATCAGAAAATTAACTAAGAAAGAAATAAGATTTCTTTATTTCAAAATACGAAGAAATAATCATGGGAATTTCCAAGAAATAATCATGGGAATTTCCAAGAAATAATGAAATAATGAAAGAAGATTTAAAAAGAAGGGCTTGTCTGTTATCCGTTGAAGTAGAGATTTCCAGATTTGGGAAGATTGGTGTACTGCTGCGTGGGTTGGCTTGCGTGGTTGCTTGCGATGTTCCTGTTGCGACGTGGACTGGCGATGACATTCGTTTGGGGAGCTGGTTGAGCCATTTGGGGTATCTTGAGGTGCAGTTCTTGAATGATGGATTCGAATTGTTGCTTGAGGAGAGTGAAAGAAGGTCGGTCGCTTGGGTTTTCGTGCCAGCATTGGCACATCAGGTGATATCTGCAATAGAAAACAAAGCTGGTTAGAATAGAAAAGCAGTGAGTCAGATTAAAAGCGTTCTTACACGAAATCGATCGCTTTGAGAGGTTTGTTGAGTCTTATTCCTTCAAGAAGTCGCTGGATGAATTCGGGTCCCATGTTCATTCCTGCGTAAGGGACTTGTCCTAAGGAGAAGATTTCCCAGACGGTGATGCCGTAGGCCCAAACGTCACTTGCCGTTGAGAAGTCGCGGGACATGAGGCTTTCTAACGGTAAGTACTTCCACGGGACAGCAACCTACGGACAACAAGAGTATTTCTGGAACTCTGGAGCTTAAGAAGCGTTGAAAGATTAGTTAAGGTCTCACTTTGCTCTTCTTTTTGTAGTTGGAATTCTCGTCAAGATGTCTGGAGAGTCCAAAGTCCGAAATCTTGGCGGTTTTGTCGGAAGTGAGCAGAACGTTGCGAACTGCGAGGTCACCGTGTAATCTGCAAACGAGGAAGCTTGAAAAAGTCTTGAAAGATTGGGTAAATTCGTCTTACACTTTCTTGCTGGCAAGGAATTCCATTCCAGTTGCGATTTGGAGGGACCAGACGTAAAGGTCAGCGTCGGTGAGGTCACTAGCGTCTTCCAAGTTTACGTAGAGACACGTGGGAGTCGCAGAAATGAGGGCATCTTTCTCAGGAGACGAATATTCAGTGGAACTGGAATCTCTCATGAACTGCTTCAATTTGGAGCCGTGTGTTTGGAGGTATTCCCCCAGACTTCCGTTGGAACAGAGTTCTACAGCAAACATCACATCTCCTGCGCAAACCAAAGAAATCTATGAAAAGGAATATTTGACAGTAGGTTAAGTTGAATTGGCGTACTTTCGTCGATTCTTTCGACACAAGAGGCGACGAGACAAACGATGTTGGGATGAAAACCGATGGATTTCATGAGTTTGATTTCGTAAAGGAATCGCTTGAAGTCATCAATGTCTGTGACGCTGATGAGAGTCTTCACTGCGACCTCAACTGGTTTGTCTTCTGAAGGAAGTTTCACGCGTCCTTTTCTGACTAATCCGAAGTTGCCTCGTCCGAGGATTTCGTCATCTAATCCCACAACAAGGAACTCATTAAATAATTGCATGAATTTTCGAAACACATTTTGCTTTCGAACCTATCGTCCAGTTTTCGACAGGAACTTCCGAGGAATCGTCAAAAGGCTGAGATTCAATCGTAAGAGCGAATTCAACTGGTCCCTTCTGATTTTCGTTGGAAAAGAAAGCTTTCTTGTCGCCAGGAATTCCTCGGAAGAAATCTTGTTTAGCTTGGAACGTCAGTCTTCGGTATTTTTGGCGCTGGAGGATAATTTTGGCGTACATTCCTCCGAGAACCAAAACGAATAAAGTGACGACACTTCCGAGTCCGGCACCCAAGCCGACTTTTTGTTTTGTCGACAATCCTTTCGGCAGTTGGAGGCTGAATGTAGTGGGAACGGTGCCCAAGTAGTTCTCAGCTGTGCATTTGTAAGTTCCTTCGTGGGATTCATGGAAGTCTGGAATGAAGACTGTGCTGGTAGTTTCCCAAAGAGCGGAGTCTTCTGCAGATGTTATGTTGAGGTCCAAATCCTGTATGAAAAAATGCAGCTGCTGGAGGTATTGGAACTTTTTTGGAAAAATGTGATTTTTGAGATGCATAGTGCAAACCTCCATTGGAAATGTCCACTTGACTTTGGGAAGAGGCTTCCCTTTCACCCTGCAAATCAGTTCTTGGGATTCTCCTTCATGCAGCGTCTGTTTTTCGGAAGGAGAAGACTGGAGAATCACCGGAGCTTCAGGAGTGACCACCGAAAAGTTGGAATGTTTGGTGATGACTCTAGAAAAGTCGATTAGCGGTGGAGTACACACGATGGCATCTGACTGGCGTTCTTCATGAAACACGAAAGGTCTTGTGAGTTCCCTCATTCCGTGTTCCTTGCTCTGCGACAAGTTGGGCTTGTAGATTTCCAGTTTTTCTGTGTGGGAGGAATTACAATATCGGTTGAGATGCTCTTATGTTCCAAGAAACGCTTGATGACCTCAAAACGTACGTGGAGTGGAACTGAAGTAAGACGCGTTCCTTTCCATGCGACTTTGGAGGTTCAGTTGGGCTCCGAGGGCGAAGAACATCGCCGAGACGGTGCAGGAGACATTCTCGGATTTGTTGACGAAGAAAACGGCGGGAGCGGAGATTTTCAGCATCTTCTCCAGTGGAATTTCCCAGTTCCAATCTGTCCCACATATTCTTCAGTACTGTGACTATTACCTTTGCAGTGATAATGGACTTACGGAAGTCTCTCTGATCGCTGAGCTTGTTGATGACATCGAAAACACCTTTCGCTATGAGAGGACGCTTCGTTGGTGACTCTCCACGGAAAATCACACCGGTGAGAACTTCCTTTCCTTTCGAGTTTCCCACGAGTTTGCAGCCTGCACAGTTTTGAGCCTCGTTGAGTTCCAGTGGTCTCACGCAACTTGGCATCTTCATGAATGTCGAAAAATGATCTTAAGTTACTGGCAAAAAAGATTTTAGTGTGTCGAAATTCGACTGTCGACTCTACCTGTGGTTCGTTAGCGTACAGCCCATTGAAGTAGTCTGGTGATGTAGTTTTTGTGATCATCTGAATGACATTAGCGTTGTTGCCTTCAGGAGTCTCCCATTTGTACTCCAAATTGCCTTTGTCCTTCAGTCGGTAGCGCAGAATGAGGTAACAATCGTTACTTTCTGTGGTTATCCTGTTTTCTGTGGCCATTCGTGACTTCTGGGGCACAAAGAGACTTTTTTCATCTGCAAAAACGAATTGTTAATCTCTTGGGAATGTCTGTGACATGAAAATGACTTTGAACTTCTAACCTTCGACTGGAGATAGAGTAAAGGACTTATCCAAGAGATAGGAACGTGAGCTGCAAGGATCACTTCCATCTGAGCCAACCGTGCGACAAGTGAAAAGCAGAGGGAGATGGGATTTCGTGTCTTTGAAGTAAACATTGGGAATCACAGCGAGACTTCCGAAGTGAGAGGTTGAGTTTCTCCAGTACAAGTTGAGAATGACGTCCATCAGGATTCCCTGCAGAAGAATGAAGGCCTCAAATGAGAATTGGAATGTTAACAATGGGAAGGAAGGAAGAGTTACGCGGTGTGGAGAGTTAAGTTCCCATCTGACAGGCCTCGTTGGGTGGGAACAGGTGAGGGAGTATCTGTTGCCCCCATTGTGGTTGTCAATGAAGACAGCTTCATCGGGAATAGAGCTCAGAGTTCTGTCCAGCGTGATGGAAGGTCTGGAATCTCTGGAAATGTCATTGCTGCAGTTTCCAGTATTTCCAGAAGTTCTGCAGATGCTTTGGAAATGAAGAAGTAAAAGAAGAGGAATCGCTGGGAGTGTAAATAACTCCATTTCACTGAAGGAAAGACGGAGTAAAACTGCGAGTGAGTTGCTGCGAAGCCATGAAGTGAATGTGTACTTGTGGTTGTAGGAAATCGTGCCGAGTTTCCTTTGGAAATCCCAAAAGTTTCCATATTTGTGGTAGGCAGGAAGGCTGTGTGATGTATTTTAGGAAATTGTTAAATGGATTTCATGTGTAGAACATTGTTTGTGAATATTTAATTAATTAATTAATTGGATTAAAGGCGTTTAATTAAGATGATGATGATTAGTTTAAGTTGAGTGGGTGATGATAAGGATAACTGTGCAAAAGAACATGTGCAAATGCAACGAAATTCTCCTTTCTTTCATCTTGTCTTTAACTTTCTCAGGTGTAGTTTATTATTATACTTAAAGAATCATATGGACATTTGAATGACATTTAACAACTAATGTAAGTTCTATGTAACCTTGTGGAGGAGTGTATTGTGCTTGGGCAGCTAATATTGCGAATTCATCTTAAGACTTGCACTTAATTTCTTGACCTTTCATAATCACTTTACTGACTTGACTCTCCTCTTATGAATTGCCGAGTCCTGAAGGAAATAAGGAGGGAACATAAGAAAAGAGGATGTGAGAATGATGAATGCAGGTAGACTCACAATGAAGAAGAGTGCTCCAAGGAAGAGTAATTTGTTGTCGACGTCGAGTTCTGGGCCGAATTCTACGCAGCAGCGAAATGGAGCATCATTGGAGGAGCCAGAGTCACGAGGAACTTTCCTTCTTGTGACGCGACTTACAACGTCTTTTCCGGGACTGAATTCGATTTTGGAGATCAGTTTTGAGTAGTGTTCATCTTGGAATTTGATGCTGTCGCCGCAGCGTGTTGTCCAAAAAGGTCCTGTGAAGTGGAGAATACTTTCTCTGAACTCATTTTCCAAGACGAAGTGTGTGCTGAATATGGTCTTCTTTTTCACGACAAATCCCAAGATGCGTTTATATCCTCCCTGCCGAGTACAAACTTCTACACGCTGCAAGTTCATTAATTACAGAATTACTTTTAGAATCAGTCGATGGAAAGCTGAGGGAACAAGAAAATGGGAGATTTGAAGTACCTTTGATCCTACTGGGAACCATGAAGGAGTCCATGAAAATGGTCGATTCAGTGTGACTTGATAAGGCGTCTGGTCAGAGTCGTAAGAGTCGTCAGAGTCGTCTGAGTCGTCTGAGTTCTCTATGCAGGTAGAATCATAGTGTGGAGATCCACTGCTGAACCAGCCTCTGCGGTAGTTTGTCTCGTTCTTGACAGTGACGATTAGCTGTCCTTTTTCGTCCATAACCCGGTTTTCGATGGTATTTTTACTTCCCAGAGTTAGACTCGTCTGTTTCACCTTAACGCGGCGTGCCATATACAGTCTGGCGAACCTGGAGTCCGGTGAGATATTCATACTTGACGGTGGCCTTCTTGAAATTAAATGTAAATATTTAAAGAGGCTTCCAGCAATCAAGATTAATTGACTTCGTTGGTCTTATAAGGTTCTGTCAAATGGAAGGTTACCATGAAAAGTTCGAAAAAGGTCGATTTCGCAGAACGCTTTTACGAACCAATTAAAAATAATACAACGCTAGGCGTTTTATTCCACTGACAACTCTTAACTATAAAACAGTATTTTTACAAGTAGGTAGCACCAAAAACAGCGTCTAAACGGCCTGTATTTAATAAAAATATAACAAATACATATTTAGATGCATATTATGCATATTATTAATAGCAATCACTTTAAGCCCTTAAACCGACAACTGACACATACTTATATGTATTTTTTTAAAGTATGGAATATATTCCTTCCCAAACTCCTCGAACGTGTGTTTTCTCCACTGAGTCCACCAACGACAGAGTTTTCTTTTGTGAGAATTTAATTGTCATCCTCAGAATATGATAAAATATAGTGTCATGCTCGATTACAGGCTAAAGTTATGAACGGCTAATGGCATTTATCCTCTTGAGCAATTTATTTGCATGTTGACAATCTACAATCCACAAACAGCATGAAAAACTTAAATCGCTGGCTTCTAAAATTCTAAACCGAAGCAAAGACCGAAGAGAAGGCCGCTTATTACTTGCTGAATAATTCAATTTGTTAGGAAACTTGAATTCACTCGGTTGTGTGTAGATCTACTCATTTTGTCAGTTGTAAACTTCCTTGATTTTTAAATATCTGTATTGCCGATGAATATTTCCATGCGCTGACATTTCTCATTATCTAGCTGTTTTGTTCGAATGGGAGTTTTATATTTTCACTCTACTTGATTTATAAAATTAATCATGGTATTTGTTTTTTCATGACTGTAGACATTTAAAGCTTTAAATGTCTACAGTGATACAAAATAAATACTTCAGCTTATTTACTACGTGTAGTAATTTTTCCGAGCTGAAGACTACAGAGAGACGTAAAGAGCGACGCTTTATTACAAGTTTAATAAAACTTGTAATAAAGCTCTTAATCTGTTTCATTTAGGAAGTAAAATATCAAATTATTAATATTCGGTGACTTAACAGTTAAGATAAAGTAGAGGTGATTGTGATTGTGAGTAAAAGTCAAAGAATTTTTTTAATCCACGTGTTTTGCGAGTTTCTAGACCCGCGTTGTATTAGCGCTGGAGGATCTACGGTTAAATTGGGGGAAAGTCCATGACTTTCCCCCAACTTTCTAATTTTTTTCAAAACCTGTCCATTTGACGTAACCTTATGGCAACAACGAGAGAAGTCAATTAACCTTGTCCAGCAATGACGGTGGTCGTAAAAACTCAGCTGCTGCGTTTTCGAGGTCAACAGTTTCGTCGGAAAGAAAGTATTCTGGAAATTTTCATGGAGACGTCTGTAAATTTGTCGAAAATCCAGAAAATGGCGTCACGAAGTCTAGATATTCGACATTTAACCACACATTCTCCACATTCTTCTCTGCCTCTGTTGACCAAGCAGTATATTGTTTAACTTGTATTGATAATACTGCAGTCAAGCTTGTTGACAATGTGCAATAAATGTGGCGTGTGTGAAAAGACAGCGATGTGTATTTCTTTATTGCACCAAGATAGGATGAAAAGACGTTTGTAGTTTGCATGCATTTATGGGATGACTAGCCATCGCAAGTCCTTGAATTGAGGGCATCGTAGGTCCCTGAATTGAAAACATCGCAAGTCCCTTAATTGAGGGCATCGCAAGTCCCTTAATTGAAGGCATCGCAAGTCCCTTAATTGAAGGCATCGCAAGTCCCTTAATTGAGGGCATCGCAAGTCCATTAATTGAGGGTATTGGAAAGTGCCATCTAGTGGCGAGGGTGGTTTACCTTACCGTCGGGTTAGTAAGTGTAAGTGCCATCTAGTGGCGAGGGTAGTTACACCTTAGGCCTGGGGTATCGTGAAACAGTGGTGGGGCAAAGTGACGCAGCGGGCAATTCAAGTGTGAACAGACGGATGGACGGACGGACGGAGGCCTAGTCAATTAGGTATAAGATTTAAGGAAACGACACTTCCAAGTTTGAGAAGATTGATGTAATCCAGCGCAGGTTGCATGGATTGTGGGCTAAATTGCATTTGTGACAAGAAATAATGATGATATTATAGTTAGGATTGGAACATTCAGAGCATCTTCAGATGCAGATGCAGTGCTTTTACTGTAATTATTGCTTTTTTGGTCTCGGACGGACGAATGGACTCGGAGTTGGTAAGAAAAGATTGACTTCCGAACTCCAGTACAAGTTGAGAATGACGTCCAGCAGGATTCCCTGCAGAAGAATGAAGGCCTCAAATGAGAATTGGAATGTTAACAATGAGAAGGAAGGAAGAGTTACGCGGTGTGGAGAGTTAAGTTCCCATCTGACAGGCCTCGTTGGGTGGGAACCAGTGAGGGAGAACCTGTTGCCCCCACTGTGGTTGTCAATGAAGACAGCTTCATCGGGAATGGAGCTCAGTGTTCTGTCCAGCGTGATGGAAGGTCTGGAAACTTTTGAAATGTCATTGCTGCAGTTTCCAGTATTTCCAGAAGTTCTGCAGATGGTTTGGAAATGAAGAAGTAAAAGAAGAGGAATCGCTGGGAGTGTAAATAAGTCCATTTCACTGAAGGAAACACGGAGTAAAACTGCGAGTGAGTTGGTGCGAAGCCATGAAGTGAATGTGTACTTGTGGTTGTAGGAAATCGTGCCGAGTTTCCTTTGGAAATCCCCAAAGTTTCCATATTTGTGGTAGGCAGGAAGGCTGTGTGATGTATTTTAGGAAATTGATGGATGAATAATGTGCAGAGCATAGGAATAGAAATCATGTGTGGATATGAATAGATATGATTATATTGCTGTGTGCATATTTTATTAATTAATTGGATTGGATTAAAAGTGTTTAATTAAGATTATGATAAGATGATGATGCTGATTAGTTTAAGTTGAGTGGGTGATGATAAGGATAAGTGTGAGTGAGCGTGAGGAGGGAGACTGAGCGGGTAACAAAGAGAAAGTTCGGGTATTTCGGGGGAATAAAAGCGGAGTTCTCACAGCCACCTTCTCCAGTCGACGTCTCTCCGCTCCGCCGAACGAAAGTATCTCAACAAGTGGCCACTGCAAACTCACCTGCACTTTCGCATCTGCTTCTTTAGACGCAGCCACCTACGGTCAGTGTCCAGTGATTGTGACCTCCGCAGTGATAGGCAGGTAATTAAAATACCCGTGTGTGGGGGGTAAGGGTAGAGGGGGTCATCAGGAAGGGAAGAAAAGGGTCACGAAGGAAAGGAAATAGAAGGAGAGAACGTGGAGAGAGTGAGGAGAAAGCCATATGGTCACATTTGGGGAAATGAGTATGCAACTCATGCGCTAAAGAATCGACACGCGTTTTATGTAATACGAGACAGGCTTGACAGTCCTGACAGTCTTGAAGTCTTTTGACAGCTCAGTTGGAATTGTGGAGAGTGGGGGTGGCCTTAGTGGGGGATTTGTGTTAATTAGTAATTAGCAATTAATTACTTAATGACTTTCTTGTGGTAGGAGTGTATGGAGCGGGTGTTTGGGGGAGACGGAAGGAGTGGGTGAGAGGATTCGTGGGCGTGGAGGGGGAGGGGGTGGCGGTGGGTGGGGGGATGGGGGGCGGCGACATGACGGAGGGACCAGGGGGAGTCCCCTGAGGGGTCCTCATCCCCCCAACCGACACCCCCCCACCAACAACACTCCTCCCCTCATCACCGCTGAACCTACGCTGGCTGCGTGTCTCGAGTCCCACGCGACGTACCTCTGCACGTCCTACACTCCACGGTGCTTCATCATTCAGAAGGTCGGTTGTCAGTTGTCTCACCTTTCCCCTCTGGCCATCCAGGTCAGTACAAGCATTCTTGATTTTGTGTGTGGTCTCAGGTGACCCCCAACAGTCTGGCGGTGTCTGGAGGAGGAGGACCAGCTCCGCCCCCACCCCCAGGGTTCCCCCCACTCCCCCCGTCCCCTTTGGTGTCGTCGGGGAGGTACTTAAGGACCCATTCCCCCAGGGGAAGTGGAGGACACTCTCGAGGAGGAGGGAGTCTCAACTTTCCCCACCAAGTGAAGTTTGAATCCCCCGCGCATCAACACACAGGTTGGTTCTTTTTCTCTTCTCGGGGTATCCACGTAATGTGTGGGGGGTTTTGTGGGAGAGGTGGTTTGTTGTTCTGAGGGGCTTGTGCACAGTTGTCGGGGGAGGGGGAGTGGTTGGGGGGTGTGGGGGTAGTGGGGTCAGTGGGGGTAGGAAAAGGTCACGTGGGGTGTGGGGGCTCCCTCTCCTCGATGAAGAGCAAGTCAGTGAGTCAGTAGGCTGAGGAGTTCATTCATTCTCCCCTCCTCTTCTGTCTGTGCTCCCTGCCACACTTATTTTCATCTTCGTCCGTCACTTCTTCTTCTGACCGTCGTCGCTGTGAGATTTCGTTGATTGGAGGTGCGTCTTTGGGTCAGAGGTCAGTCCAGTTGCCCCCCACAAGCCACACCCACTGCAGCTAAGGTTTAGAGAGTGTTTTGTGAGTTCTGTGAGAACTTAAGTGTCCTCCCCCTAAGGTAAACAATAACCACTCCTCTGTTGTTTTGCATTCTTCGATTGTCCACACTGTTCCACGTACACTTTGAGTTGAGTTTCGACAAAGCCTTGTTTGTTTTTGTTGGCGAATGGGACGCACAGAAGAAGGTCAGTGAGGTCAGTTTGTGAGTGAGAGATTGAGAGATTGAGCTGGGACTGCTGGGAAGTGGTTGACGTAG
>JAQGAC010002221.1:0-10946 GCA_034696585.1 Isotomurus maculatus
ATAAGCATTTGGTCGCTCGTAAGGTTTTCCTTCATTTCCTTGAAATGCTTATGTTGAGCGAAACTAAGGTAATGGTGTCTGAGAAGTTTCTCAGTTTCTTTGAATAGCAGATCTACAAATTCCTCACTTCCAAGTTCAATGGTGGATAGTTGCGTTCCGTCTGTTGTCTGCCATTTCTTGAATGGTATCACTGCTTTTCCAGTCCTTTCAACGAATCCCGCTATTTCAATCTTGGCAGTAGCACTATACTCCAGACATTTCTCGCACCTTCTGTAGTAGCAGTCTTTTGTAGGATTGACACAAAGAAAAAGATCTAGTACGGTTTTCAGGTTATGCTGCTGAATGGCGTGAAGCAAAAGCTTTACGTTTTCATGGTGAACGCAAACGCAGACATTGTGGTACCCCTTACTCGTTAAACATAAACACTCTGGAGGTCGCTGCGCCAAGAAGGATGACAAACCTACTTTGACGTTAGGGTGTTCACTTTTAAACATTCGATAGGTCTCTGTCAAGTTGGCTAACATATACCGTTTCTGTCTCTTTTCTCTTAGTCCTGTTAATTGGTCCTTCACTGAAACTGTATCTTTCATTCCTGGACACATCCTTGACACGTCTTCTCTGCAATAGAAGTCTTTGACGATGGCTTTAGTTTCCTCTGATAGCTTTAGACCTACTTTAGCACTAATAGGAGGCAAAACCGATCCAGTCGTTGCCAACTTCTTTCTACTTGACTTGATGATATGTTTGGTAACACCAAAATATTCCGCTGCATACTGTTGACTCCAGCTAGGAGGAACCAAAGTCAGCAGGGATTTGGTTTCTGCTTTACTACATCCTTGGATTCTGTCTTTCAAAGCGGTCATTACATTCCTCAAATCTTGTGAATCTTGTTTCCACTTGTTTATATCTGTTGAGCTGAATTCTCACGTTAAATTAGCCGGAACATTGGCATCAGAACACGTTTTCTCGATCTGAACATTTATCTGTTTTACAGACTTTGTTACCAAAGCAGCTTGGCCATGTCTGTTTCTTTTGTCAAACTTAATTGAAGAAAGCTCAACGACACTGCGTAAATTGTTAATTTAACCTGTTAGCCTTCGCTTAGGATTAACTTCTTCAAACACCCCTGGTTCCTCGTTCTTGTCTGATTTAAGTTCGCAACTAATGCAGATTGCTTGACCTGGTTCAGCTTTACTGTACTTCTGCTCGTTGAAGTGCTCTCGGGCAGTTACAAAGTGAAGTCGCCTTTTCTCCACTGCTGGCTTCTTGCCACGATGATGAATGCTCACACAGGTGTACTTTCGTCTTACACAAAACAGTCTATCGCATTCGTTGCAAATTAAGTCAGTGTCTGCCAAAGAAAAATCGGCTACATCTCTGAAGCAGTCTAACAAAGAAGCAATTCTTTCATTGCTATGGTTCCCGTAGCTAACTTTCAACTCCGACAAACGCGTTCTAGACTCCGAACATTTCCACGAAGGTTTTGCTACAAAACCTCCTACTCTGCAATGGGACCCCATTCCTTCGTCTTCGACCTCCATCTGTTAATGAATATTTTTGATCCGTTATTATGTGAAATTTCTAATTCCTAAATACTATGATTGTATGAATAATATGACCAGATCTAGTATGATACCATCTTGCATCCCTTTGTAATTACATATCTTTAGTACTATTGGGTCGTTCAATTTTTAACAGCAGAAGGAGTGTATTGAAAGTAATTCCGATCAATGAAATAACAAGATTTCTAATTTGTATAATACAATAATTTCCTTAGTATTCATATCTCTGTTTATTCTGCAATTAGATGCAGAATCAGTAATATTCAAGAAATAAAATTGACTTGTTCCTGTCCGTTAACAGGCTTTATTGACTAGTTTGAAAAAAATCTGTGAAAAATTGATCGGACCCGACTAAAGATGTTCTAAGCTTGGAGTATTTGCTCCTTTTACCGGCCTACATCTCCTTGATAGGAAAGGGGTACAACTCGAAACCCCTATTATCCTCCCCTCGAGCCATCCTTCATTTTAATACCCCGAAGGGACCACTAGGGCATTTAGGGCAGACTGTCAACAGGGGGCCGTATACGTCATCCCTAAATGGGGGGACCGGAACGACAGGCGAGTACGACGGAAGGTTACGCTTCCGCTGGCCCTCTGAGGGTCTACCTCGACCTTTCCCCCCACTTTCTTTCCGGAAGAAGGAACATGCAGGTTCCTTCCTCCAGAAAAAGCCTCATAAATGCCATCTTTGGAGTGGCGGAACTCAAGAGTTCCGAGGAGTAAGGCCTCGCCTCTGTCTCCAAGGAGGTAGGATGAGTCCCTGTCCTCCCCCACTCCGTTTCGCCGTGGGAGGAGGGATGAATCTCCTCCTCACACTTTCAAAACGTTGGGGCTTCTCTGAGCCCCCATTTTTGAGGTGGGATGAGTCCCTGTCCTCCTCTCTGCCACCCCCACTCCCATTCTCCCCTCACCACTCCCCCTGTCCGAAGACAACCACCCACCTCACACGGAGACGACCTCCTCCCACAACAACAACAACAATGGCGGCGCAGGAAGCAGCAAACAAGCGAGCGGTGTGCGGTAGACGCGTTCTCCTCGAAGTTCTGCTGCTGAGTGAGCTGTGAGGAGTTCGCGTTGTGTGCACTGCCGCTCGTGCGAAGAGAAAGGGATGGTGGTGGTCAGTGGTGGTGGTGGCTCAAGTTGAGTGGAGTGAGTCGGAAAGTTTTCAGGGAAAGAGTAATTCCACTCACACCACTCAGCTCATGACTCTCGCTCGGTTGGTTGCGTACTCTTAACTTTGACTCTAGTACGATCACCAATGCACAGTATATCCTTGAAGCATCGATCTGGCACAATCACCCGTGAAAATATTTATGTGTCTTCCATCTACCATCCCAAGTTGAAGCCCTTATAGTATTTAACTTTGAAGGGAATTTGTATACCCACCCAAACAGATCGGACTATAAAGGCAAAGTAGTGAGCGTGGATTTCTCTCTTCCGAGTGTTTGCCGCTTCACTTCTTCATTGTAAATTCCAGAAACACTCATTCTCTTATCAATCAGCCCTTTTGAAATATTTGATGCATCGAGCAATGTGGTAAACGTGCATTCAACCTGAGGAGAAAAAATAATATCGCTTTGCGGGCGCTGGCTCCACATTAAGCAGTTCTACAAATATTTATAAAACAAGGACATCAAACGCACTACAATTATATGACTTGCATTTTTATTTACCATATTTACATCTGCTGAAATTTGGATGAACAAGGATTTGAAATAAATTTTTCTTAATTGTATCTGTCCTCCGATTTCTAACGCGGATTAAGGCTTTCAACTTAATATTTTGTAGACTTCGGTAATTTTATCCCACTCGGTTCTCTATTTACGGGACTTTAGATCGAGTAAGTGGAACACATCGTCCTCGAATGAAACTGAAAGTTCTTTCTTCCCCGCATCTATTGTCTAGAATATGCCAGATACGGTCATCACTATACTTCTTCCTCGGAATCAAATCGAACTACCACAACTGGAAAGCATTTTCCATGAACGCGAATATGTCCTTCCCTGCATGCTACAGGCTTAGGTCTGACAATTGTCGGTTTTGAAACGCTTGGTTTTGGGGAACTTGCAATATTCGAGTTACTCGCTTTCGCTTGACGTGATTGTACTTCAGAATCACCTGTGGATGGAGTTGTTTGGTATACAAGCGGAGGAATGGAAGGTGGACTTAGCTTCTTTATTATTGTATCTGGTTTGATTGATGTATCTTCCCAGAATTTATCGTGCACATTTTGAACACTTCCTTCTCGATTGATGGACTCTGCCGGCATGTTGATACACGAGCCGACGAAAATTACCAGGAGAAAAATTGAAAAGAACATGTTAGGATGCTTCGGTCTCTCAAAAGCTACTGAGTACTGCCAGTTAAGTCATGTAGTCTGCCAGTTTTTACCGACGATGCTGTTGGATATCAAGAAAAGATAGCGCTTGAAGGCAATATTCCGTGATCTAAAGAATTGGTCACCGTAAACAAGATTTGCTGTCAACTACAAACTGGATATGCAAAATAGCACTAATACCACACACCACCAACTTCGTTTATACTGTCCAAATTTTATCTCTTTGCCTTTTTTAACCCATGAAGGATGGATACGGTCAATGTTAAAAATAGGCAAAGAGAGAAAATTCTAATAATACACGACGGTTTTGCTTTATTCCATTTTATATCACACAAAGATTTTGATATTGCTGGCATGGCAAATTTTTATCCTTGTTTCTGCAGATCACTGTATAAACGCAGATTTTTCCTGCTAACCCACGGAGCAACTTTCAGCAAAATTACCTCCATTTCCTGGAAACCCAACCCGTCCTGCGTTTGTAAAGGATACAAAAATTGCAATTACATTGCAACTGTAGTATCCTTTCAACAATAAACTCTGAATTCACATTTTGCTTATCTCAAATTCGCAGTTAATCCCAACCAAATTGGATTATTTCGTACAATGAATTTCAGTGAAATGTTAGTAAGTATGAGTTTACAACAATGTAATAAAAATCATTACAATTTGCTAAAGTAATGTTGGATTATTGACACCGTTCAAACTTCTACTCTGTTTATTCTGTGACGATATATATTTCGATCCAATAGACGAGATAGTTGGGGAATCCTTTAGGAGACAAAGGTAGGAGTTGGCTGACCAAGAAAAGGACCAGAGGAGGCTCTAGAACTCAGCATCTTTTAAATAACTCGTACTTTACTGCGGAAACCGGGGAACATTGTTTTCATTTCGATTGCTTAATTCTTCTTGATGTGCGGTTTAATTCTATTTAATGACATTCATCCCCATATCAAGCACCCCCTTCGAAAGTTGTGATGCATGGAGCCAAGTGAAAAACGTGCATCGAACCTGAGGAAAAATATGATATACAGGGTGAATCTGGCCATTGTCCCACATTTTTGGAGCTTAATAACTCGGTACAGGAACAACCGATTGGAACAAATTTAAGTTTGTTCGAACACTGCAGCGATCAAGATTTGAAAAATGTCTAAGCTGACTGTCTACGTCTGCATGTTTCGTCATACTGGCTACAAACACAAAAAATGACCATGTTTTGCGGAGTCGTAGCATTGGGAGATGGTGATGAAATCCTTAGAGATGTGTTAGCAACTTGTATGCAAAAGTGAAATGACATTTCATGCAGATTTTCATGGACTTTCTTTATGTTAACATTAAGTTATCGCAGACATTTTCAGGTAACACCAAACATGTTTGTTCATCAGCAAAGTTTCTTAAAGAACACTCAATTACGGATTGTGTTATTTAAAAATGTCTGTGATAACTTAAAACTAACATTAAGAAAGTCCATGAAAATAAGCATGAAATGTCATTTCACTTTTGCATACAAGTTGCTAACACATCTCTAAGGATTTCATCCCCATCTCCCAATGCTACGACTCCGCAAAACATGGTCATTTTTTGTGTTTGTAGCCAGTATGACGAAACATGCAGACGTAGACCGTCAACCTGCACATTGCTGGGAACTTAATCGCTGTCCGGTTGAAACAAACATAAAATGGTTTAAATCGGTTGCTCCTGTACTGAGCTATTAAGCTCCAAAAATGTGGGACAATGGCCAGATTCACCCTGTATATGCTTTCCATGTCCAGGCTCCACATAATGCAGCTACAAAGTTTATTCATATTTACATCTGCTGAAATTTGGGCGAACGAAAATTTGAAATATGTTTTGTCTAATTTAGTGTGTCTCCAGAACGACTTTGAATGCCGATGTTGGGTTCCTACACAAAACATTCTCTAGAATTTGGTAATTTTATCCTACACCGTTCACGTCTCCATAGGAAATAATTGAAACACATCGCCTTAGACTGACACTGTAGGTTTTTCCATATCCACATCGATTATATGTATCCGGCCCGAATCGGTCATTTCCCATACTACTTTCATAATCTACACCATAGTCACTATTGTCTGTTATTATTACCTTACATGTTCCTGATGGGGGATTGAAAACGTGACCTATTGGGCATTCAAAATTGTGGACGCCGGAGTGATGTCGCACCTTGTACCCGTCGTTGTCCTTAGATTCGGATTTCTGTGCTACAAAACTTCCATTTGGTTTTGAAGAACTTGTAATAGTTGAGTTACTTGCTTCCGTTTGACTGGAATAATCTAAAGAATCACCTGTGGATTCAACTTTGCTGGGTATAAACGGATGAAGGGAAGGTGGAATTAGATTCTTACTTGATGCGGTCGGTTGAGTTGATGCAACTCCAAAGGAATTTTCACGCACATCCTGCCCACCTCCTTGCTGGGAAACGGAATCCAACGGCATGTGGATAGACGAACTGACGAAAAGTACCAGGACACAAATTGAGGAAAACATGTTAGGATGCTTCGCTGTCTCAAAAGCTACTGCCTATCTAGTCAAGTAGTCTGCTTGTTATTACCTATGATTACAATACAGTTGAATATCCACAAACGAAAGAGATAATATGCTTGATCTATAATACTGGCCACCATGTACAAGTTCAATCAACTTCTATTGGACTCTCCTGCCTATCAACACATCATCATCTGGTTATGCAAAATAGCACTAATGCCACACCACCAAACTTCTTTACTGCAAAGTAACCTTGCTACATTCTATATTATATCACACATAACTTTTGGTGTTGCTGCCGTTTCAAGTCCAATAACTCGTTTTATAAGTTCTTTATATAAAAGGGAATTCTTACCTGTAAACCTCCGGAGCAGCTTTCATCAAAACTACTTCCATTTCTTGGAAACACAACCAATCTTGCTTCTAGAAAAAACAGCATTGTAATGCCACTCACAATTCTCAATTATTTCGGGTAAACATTCTTTGGAGGGATTAACTGCAAACATACTTCAATACACACTCGTCTCTGAGTCACACACTTTTATTCAAACTTTGTTAACATATATACAATGCCACAGCAAAAGCTTCATCCAAAGACGTGTCCTGGGGTGAATGCAGTCACATTGTAAAATACACTCCTAATTGGTGTAGCATTGGCAATTACAAATTCCAAAGAGGGAGTTGAGTAGAGGAACAGTAAAATCGTAGTTTGAGCAGATAAGATCTTTATTTGGTGACTTTACTTATGCGAAAACTGACCCCCTTCCAGTTTTTCCTCCTCCACGGAATATAAGCAAACCCTGGTGTGATATTTCAATCAAAATTTCAATACACACTGGCTATGAAGCAAAACCAGCTCCGGATTTCTCGGTACTGTATCAACTTGCCTTTACGGCGAAATTGGGCTGAATCAAAGAAGGATGTTGATACGAGGAAGAAGAAGGGTATTACGGATACAGAAGATGTAGAATGTGCCAGGTCTTTCAACCAACATAGGTCCAGAAACCGGTTTTTCAGAAAGAAAACAAATTATTCTAATTCTGAGGCTATCGGCTAGTGATTGAAATGAATATTGACAAAACCAACATATTGTTCAGCAGTGCATTGGCAGGCTCTGTCCTCACAGTTATTTGTTAGAAAAAGCAAACGAATTATAGGGACTTGAAATTAAAGGAATGAAAGGTTAAGGAATAAAAAGTAAACAAATGAAATTGCGGGGACAGGGAAGCAAAAAAATTAAGACCAAAGGAATCACCATGAAAATGAATACTGTTTTAACTTTACATTCCCTGGAATCCCATTCCGGCATGATTTTCATTCTCCTCATTGTAGATACTCCATTGCAATTCATTCCATCTTACTTTCTGTTCCCTCAACCTTTCCATTCCTGTACTTTTTGTTCTTAACTTTCTGTAATGGCTCAGAAGTTTATTGTAATACATTTTGTGGCCCTGTAGATTTACAGTGGCTTTTGTAATATCTCAGCAATTCTGAATTTTTAAGGTTGAAAATAAATATGCTATGAAAAAAATCGGAAACGCGAACTAAATTAATTACTGGTTATGATAAAAAAGTAGTAGCCATAAAATAATTTCGACTGCGTGGCATGTAGGAAGGAAACTTTCTTACGTTATTTCGTACAATTAATTAATTTAAAATGTTAGCAACTGTGAGTTTTCAACGATGAATTATTAATCATTATAAAGTATTAGTAGTGTTGGATTTTCGAAACTTCGTCCTTTTACTCTGCTTATTTTGTGACGGTATATATTTTTATCCAATCCATGAGATACTTTGACTTCGGGGAATCCTTGGGGGAGACCATGGGAGGAGTTGGCTGACCAACAAAACAGAACGAAAAGACTCCAGAACACACCATCTTTCAAATAACTCGTCCCTTAGCGTGGAAACCGGGGAACATTGTTTTTATTTTTGTGGTTTAATTCTTCTTGATATGCTTGTTACCTGCAGATCTTCCGAAGAACGTATAATGGGATTGTGGTGTTAAATATATAGAACCCACGGACTGTTTAGTTAGTACGATCACCAATAAACAGTCTATTCTTGAAGCATCGATCTGGCACAATCACCCGTGAAAATATCTATGTGTCTTCCATCTACCATCCCAAGTTGAAGCCCTTATAGTATTTTTTAAGGGAATTTGTATACCCACCCAACCAGATCGGAATATAAAGGCAAAGTAACCCACAAGTGAACGTGGCTTTCTCTCTTCTGAGTGTTTGCAGCTTCATTTCTTCATTGTTAATTCCAGAAACACTCATTCCCCTATCAATCAGCCCTTTTGAAATATTTTATGCATCGAGCCATGTGGTAAACATGCATCCAACCTGAGGAAAAAATAATATCGCTTTGCGGGCGCTGGCTCCACATTAAGCAGTCCTACAGTTATTTATAGAACAAGAAAATCAAACGCGCTACACTTATATCACTTGCATTTTTATTTACCATATTTGCATCTGCTGAAATTTGGATGAACAAGGATTTGAAATAAATTTTATCTTGATTGTATCTGTCCTCCGATTTCTAACGCGGATTAAAGCTTTCAACTTAATATTTTGTAGACTTCGGTAATTTTATCCCACTCGGTTCTCTATTGACGGGACTTTAGATGGAGTAAGTGGAACACATCGTCCTCGAATAAAACTGAAAGTTCTTTCTTCCCCACATCTATTGTCTAGAATCTGCCCGATTCTGTCATCACTATACTTCATCTTCATCGGAGTCAAATTGAGCTACCACAACTGGAAAGCATTTTCCATGACCGCGAATATGTCCTGCCCTGCATGCTAGAGGCTTAGGTCTGACAATTGTCGGTTTTGAAACGCTTGGTTTTGAAGAACTTGCAATAGTTGAGTTAGTCGATTTTGCTTGACGGGATTGTACTTCAGAATCACCTGTGGATGGAGATGTTTGGTATACAAACGGAGGAATGGAAGGTGGACTTAGCTTCATTATTATTGTCTCTGGTTTGATTGACGTATCTTCCCAGAATTTATCGTGCACATTATGAACACTTCCTTCTGGATTTATGGACTCTGCCGGCATGTTGATACACGACCCGACGAAAATTACCAGGAGAAAAATTGAAAAGAACATGTTAGGATGCTTCGGTCTCTTAAAAGCTACTGAGTACTGCCAGTTAAGTCATGTAGTCTGCCAGTTATTACCGACGATGCTGTTGGATATCAGGAAAAGATACCGCTTGAAGGCAATATTCCGTGATCTAAAGAACTGGTCACCGTAAACAAGATTTGCTGTCAACCACAAACTGGTTTTGCAAAATAGCAATAATACCACAATATGCTAGCAATGTTGGATTATTGAAACCGTTCAAACTTCTACTCTGTTTATTCTGTGACGATATATATTTCGAAATTTCGATTCAATAGATGCGATAGTTGGGGAATCCTTTAGGAGACAAAGGGGAGGAGTTGGCTGACCAACAAAAGGACCAGAGGAGGCTCTAGAACTCAGGATCTTTTAAATAACTCGTACTTTACTGCAGAAATCGGGGAACATTGTTTTCATTTCGATTGTTTAATTCTTCTTGATATGCGGTTTAATTATATTTAATGACACTCATCCCCATATCAAGCACCTCCTTCGAAAGTTGTGATGCATGGTGTGACAGTCTATGATAATAAGTGTAGAAGTGGTCTGATGTGCTGCTGTAAGTAGACTGTATTTATTCATTCATTTCCTCCTGCTTAAATAGCTAGACAACGTTATGCTTTAACCTTGTTCATGACATACATTACAATTATACGTTATTCATTAAGATGACACACTTCCTTGTGTCACAGCCCCCAACGACGAAAAGAAATGTCTCCAGACATTTCCGGGCTTAATCAATACTCACAATTAAGATAAGAGTACAATAACACAGCGAAAATCTTGTGTAAAAACTGCACTGATTAAATATAATAAAAAATAATATGGTTCCACAAGAGAGTGGCTATAATAAAACGTCCTAGGAGAAGAAGAGACTCCACAGATTCACCACATGATGAATCCAGCGACGTTGACGATCTGAATGATGATCTGAAATGTAGGTCTGTAGTTGATGAGGAGCACAACTAGTTCTCAAGCATGCCAGCAAGACGAATGTCGAGTGGGGTTCGAGGCGGTGAACTTGGTGGAGACGGTGGTTGTGGATCCCGTCGTGCACGCTTGGGAATGAGAATCTCTGGCTCACTCTCGTCGTCTTCTTCCTCCTCCTCCCCCTCCTCTGACGAAACAACAGAAGAGGTGGAGGCTTCTTGAGTCTCCCGTTGCTCCAACATCCGAAGAATTTGGCGCAACAGCTGATTGTTTTCTGCCTGATTATTGTCCATTGTTCTTCTCAACTCGTCGATCTTGTCTAACACAGCCTGATGTTCCGCTTGCTGGGAAGTGTATAAAGACTGCAAGTACTCAATTTTGTGGAACTGGAAGTCGTGCAGGTCGGAAGTAGCCCGCTTCACAGCGGTCAACTTGCGCTCGTAACGGTCCATCTCGTGATGAGCCGGTGGACAAGAAGCGTT
>JAQGAC010002222.1:0-10935 GCA_034696585.1 Isotomurus maculatus
GAACTTTCACTAGTTTCACTGCCACATCACACGTGTGTGAAAGTTGGTGTAATCTCATAGAATTGAGGGGTAAATTCAGATGGATCGAACGACTCCCACCGGCCTGCATGAAACTCGAGTGATGAGTTGGTTAGTTGGACTATCTTCCATACAAAATGAATCATCTCATAAAGTCATGCATTAGCAGGGAACCTTAATCCCACCATCCCTAACTGTCAACACATCAATTAAACTAATTAAACCATTGGGAAACTTTTCTAAATAGGTTGTGTGTTGGAATCAGTTCACGGGACAAAATCCACGACAGGTTTTGAGTTTTGTGTGACCCGGAAGATAAGACGGTTAATCTTGACGAGGTCATCCAAATATTAAACGACGGAAGGTTATTTCTTTGTAGCTTAGCACTTCATAATGGCAACTGATCCAACGTTGGGAGCAACCCCCACCAGTGGGTGGAGTGAGACGAATGATGAGTTCGGTAAGCACCACAAGCTGGAAAACTATTCTAACTTTCAAAGGTTTCTGGGTGTAGCTGTCAGCTGTATTTACTAATAATTAATGTTGTGTTGGGTAATTAGAAGGGGGGCCGAATGTGGTGACGAAAGCATTCAGATCAATGGGACAAAAGTACCAAAGCCTCCTAGACAAATGGACACCCCACACGAGATCCAGGTGGGCCTTTGCCATTGCACTAGTGATTGTCTTCATGCTGAGGATCGTCTTTGCTCAGGTAAGGTTTTACTAAAGGATTCAGCATTTCTCAAGTGGGGGTTTTTTAACGTAGTGTTTTCTTAATCGTTAATCGTTTGATTTCTTGTGTTGCAGGGGTGGTACATAATTACGTACGCGTTAGGAATATACCACCTTAATTTGTTTATAGCATTCCTTACTCCTAAAATCGATCCTGCGCTGGATTACGAAGGTATTGGATAGAGTTTTTTGTTAGGAGTATTGATTGATAACAGTGATTTAATATGCGGTATGTGTGGTTATAGACGATGGACTTGGGCTGCCAACAAGGTCGACACAAGAATTTCGTCCATTTATCCGTCGACTTCCGGAGTTCAAGTTCTGGTTAGGGATTGTGAAATCTTCGTTGATTGGATTGTTCTGTACGCTGTTCGACTGCTTCAATGTGCCCGTGTTTTGGCCGATACTTGTAATGTACTTCATCACGCTATTCTGCATAACGATGAAGAGACAAATCCAACACATGATCAAACACAAGTACCTTCCCTTCACACACGGGAAACCTAAGTACCAAGCTCCTACCGCTTCCTGAATGTAATCCGAACCTAAGACATTGTGCATTTTATTTATATCCATAAAAATAGTATACGCGTCAGTGCTTATTATTACAGTCAGTAAATGTGTAAAATGTATGATAGGCGTGTGAGAAATAGCCCTGTGTTGTTATTTGGTCGAATAAAACCGTTGCCTTTTGTACGATTTAGGATCATTTATTTCATCGGAATAAAATATTTATTGAATTCAGGAAGCTATAATAAATAGCCTTCGGCCTTCGGGTTGCGTGACTTTCAAGAATCAAACATAATAGTGATGATAGATTGAGTAGTATGAGTAGGGTTTTAGCATTTAGGAGCTGCAGCTACCCGTGTCATAACTGCAGGCTAACTTATCACAAGTGAAAGTTATGTCCGATACTGGAGTAAGTGTTACACACATGGTTTCACACTAACTATTGCCATGTATGTGTCAATACGTGTGCGTTCTTCGGGTTCACGAGTCATCGCATTTCATTAGCCCAGTTCATTATCTGACTGAAGTCAATAATTCCGACTGCAAGAAAAAGATGCCAACTTTCTCCGAAGTTGTGTAGGAAGGGGCGAAAGCTGATTTGTATTTTACAAGCACTACTGCCGACCATATGGACCGTTTGGAGCAGAATTCCTCGTTTCTATCTATAATATTATACCCTAAAATTATCGATTCGTTGTCCTACATGTATCCCTCAATGCCAGTCTCCGGCTTTCCCAGTTCGTGTGTATCTCTTTCTCCTGACTCAGCCCTCGAGACTCTCCCCATGCTGTTATATGAGCCAAGATCTTGCGCGTTGTAGAATCAACTGGGAGTGACTGTAGTTTGAAATACGAGAATTTATATTTTCTCAACCAGTTTGTGCCATTACTTGTCCAGAGTGAGGTAGGGAGCCCTTTAAGGGTCCTCACAATCATGTCTTCGGTGAAAGTTGCGGTAAGGGTTCGCCCCTTCAACAACCGTGAAGTCACTAATGATAGCAAGTGCATAATCGAGATGGACGGTACCACCACCTGTAAGTTTTCTACCTTTAACGGTTTTCCTACGCGACTAACGGAAAACCCCAAATTGCTAAACTCATCAACATTTCAGATATCACAAACCCAAAGCAATCAGGAAAGGATGCCACCAAAAACTTCAACTTTGATTATTCTTATTGGAGCTTCGATGTAAGTTCCTTCTTCCTTTTTGACTCATTATGTAGATTAGGTAGTTAACCTGTCTGGCTAAAATTAACTGAGGGTTGCTTAAAAACTACTGCACTAAGTACCTCCACTTCCACTCATAATGCCTACTTCAGAAGTACCTAAAACATTCAACTACCTATTGCCTATTACCCTTTCATTGCCCAGCCTAAGTTTTGTCTAGTCAATAAAGTTCCATTCGTCTTAATTCCCATTTTCCCAAACCAACGACCCCTTGACTGACATTGAATTATGGTGTCTTTCATTGTCTCTTTGAAGGTGGAAGATGCTCACTTCGCGACTCAAACTCAAGTTTACAATGATATTGGGGAAGAAATGCTTCTGCATGCTTTCGAAGGTATTTATAACTTTTCTTTCCCAACTCTCTCTTCTTCCTAGAACTGTATGCATATTCAGTAGCTTTCTCTCTATCAACTTCATTATAATAATACCAGGGTACAATGTATGCATTTTCGCATACGGCCAAACTGGAGCTGGAAAGTCATACACCATGATGGGAAAGCAGGAAGAGGGCCAAGAGGGAATTATTCCACAAGTTTGCAAAGACTTATTTC
This sequence comes from Isotomurus maculatus, assembly GCA_034696585.1. NCBI lineage: Eukaryota > Metazoa > Arthropoda > Collembola > Entomobryomorpha > Isotomidae > Isotomurus > Isotomurus maculatus. The sequence goes on from JAQGAC010002222.1 coordinate 3,038, forward strand.
AGAAAATCAATGATGACTCTGAGGGACTCCAGTTTTCTGTTGAGGTACATGCGACAGAAACATGTCCCTTGAGGATGTTAAGTTTCTGAGTTAATTTGGGCTTGTAAAAACTCTACTGTTACAATAAAACAACAGGTGAGCTACATGGAAATCTATTGTGAACGGGTTCGAGACCTCTTGAACCCTCAAAATAAAGGAAATTTGAGGGTACGAGAGCATCCACTGCTGGGACCATATGTAGAAGACTTAAGCAAATTGGCAGTCACTTCGTATAAAGACATTCACGAGTTGATGGATGAAGGAAACAAAGCTAGAACAGTTGCAGCAACAAACATGAATGAAACCAGTTCACGGTCTCATGCAGTCTTTACCATAATATTTACTCAAAAACGATTTGACGTTGTAACAAACCTCACTGCAGAGAAAGTGAGTTTGCTTTTTACTCAAATTGCTTTGCTAAATCCTTGCAGATCGATCTTCTGATGTACTGACTGACAAGCTACGTCTGTTTTGTACTAAACAGGTAGCTAAAATTTCGCTGGTGGATTTGGCTGGGTCAGAAAGAGCAGATTCGACGGGGGCAAAAGGAACGAGGTTGAAAGAAGGTGCAAACATCAACAAGAGTTTGACCACTTTGGGAAAAGTTATCTCAGCCTTGGCCGAAATCTCGGTAATACTCTCATCTCCAGTTTCCTTTCAAATTGCTTTGTATGCCCGGCATTAAACGTGTAGACGAAAGTTTTGTACAAAATGTCTCGACTACAAAAGGATTTATATTTTCTTTTCTAATCGAGATACATTCGTACAAACACAAGTTTACTACAATTCACTCCTTTGAATTTAGTCTTCAAAGAAGGCAACTGCTTCAGGGAAGAAGAAGGATTTCATTCCGTACCGAGACTCTGTGCTTACTTGGCTGCTGAGAGAAAGCCTCGGTGGAAACTCAAAAACTGCTATGATTGCTGCAATAAGTCCTGGTATGTTGGGTGCTCACATTGTTTCATGTTCTTATTACGATACACCTGAGAGAAATAGAGCATAAAACGAAACACTTTTTAATAACCCTAGCTGACATAAATTATGAGGAAACTTTGTCCACTTTAAGGTATGGAATGGGAGCTTAATCACTCTACAGAACAAAGATGATGAGGATAAATGGGCACTAGAAAATTATGGGTTGTATGTTTTCTTTCAGATATGCGGATAGAGCCAAACAAATAGTGTGCAAGGCTGTTGTTAATGAAGATGCGAATGCTAAACTTATACGAGAACTGAAAGATGAAATTCGACGCTTGAAAGAGATGCTGAAGCAGGAAGGTATAATAATGGAGAGCAGCAGTAGTGAAGGTCCTTTGGAAGGAGGCGACTCAACCTTCCAGAGTTCTGGAGATGCAAATGCAAATCTTGAAATGAATTCACGAGAAAGTGCGATGAAAGCTATGGGACGACCTCGTCGAGGAATGAATAGTACAAGCAGCTTGGCTGAGGAGGCTGTGGATCAGCTTCACGCTAATGAGAAATTAATTGCGGGTTCGTGGGATCACCCTTATCGTATTATTTAATATGCAAGCTGAATACTGAGCTTTAATTACTTGTTTTAATTTGTTACTATTTATTCTATGCAGAGTTGAATGAGACTTGGGAAGATAAACTTAAGCGTACAGAGCAAATAAGATTGCAACGGGAAGCTGTATTTGCTGAGATGGGAGTGGCAGTCAAGGAAGATGGTACGATTTTATGATTGCAGCCGACTGCTGAAAGATTTCTGAAGAGGTTTAAGATACACGACGAACAATGAGATTATTTTTTTCTGTGCAGGTGGAACTGTCGGAGTCTTCAGCCCAAAAAAGACACCTCACTTGGTGAACTTGAATGAAGACCCTTTTATGTCAGAATGCTTGTTGTATTATATCAAAGATGGGACGACAAAAGTCGGGTCTGCCGGCTCGGATATCCCACAAGTAAGGACGGCCTACCGATTTCCTTGATTGTTACTTGTGACTTTACGACCCGAATCCAACTTCATTTCTAATTATCTTCTATCTTTCATAGGATATCCAACTTTATGGCGCACATATCCAAGACGAACATTGCGTCTTTCAAAACGAAAACGAAGTGGTCACCCTGATTCCTCTGCCTGGTGCAGAATGTTACGTGAATGGGAGAGAGATCGATAGTCCTGTGGAACTCACGTCAGGATCTCGAGTCATCTTAGGGAAGAATCATGTATTCCGATTTAACAATCCCAGCCAAATCGCAAGGAAACTGCAGGATGAGACCGAAGAAAGCAATACAGACAGCACTGTTACGGATTGGAACTTTGCCCAAATCGAACTCCTTGAAAAACAAGGTACAGACTGTATAACGCAAGCAAATTGATATTGCTTTCACCTTTGGGTGCCGCCTGCTGAGTACAGACGCTTATAAAGATTTACAGATATAAGAAAAAACGATGATCATCTTGTTTACAGGAATTGATTTGAAGTTGGAGATGGACAAACGACTTATGGCACTCGAAGAACAGTTTCGTAAAGAAAAACAGGAAGCTGACAACGCCTTCGAGCAACAGAGAAAGGTACGAGGAGAAAATACTTTCACCGTATCAATTTACCCCAACTTCATTTCCACACCTCCGTTCCACAATTAATGTGAGCAGATACAAAAAATAAATTTTTTATGGTTTTAGGACTACGAAGCTAGAATTGATGCACTGCAGAAGCAAGTGGAAGAGCAATCAATGACCATGTCCATGTATAGCAGCATGTCTCAGGCGACGAATCTCATGGAAGATTCCCACATAATGATGTCCAGTTCCTACCTCAGTCAAGGAGATGAAGGCCCTGTGCTACGTAAGCCTAGAGATGCCCTATGAATGTATGATCTACTTTAAAAGGTTAATGTTTCTCATGGTAAGTTTTCATTTGCAGAAGAATGCGTAGAATTAGTTCAATGGACAGAAAACGAATACAACCTCGCAACCAAGGCCTTTCGTAAATGGAGATCTCATAGATTTACTTCAATTAGGGATGATTTATGGGGAAATGCAGTATTTCTTAAAGAAGCTAACGCAATATCTGTTGAGTTGAAAAAGAAAGTAAGTTCTAGAAAATCTAGACAGATAAGATGTTAGAGATGCTATCCTTTTAACTTTATAACTTTTAATTGTCTGTGATTTATTGCGTTTAGGTGCAATTTCAATTCACCTTGATGACTGAAACTTTGTACTCACCTCTTCCACCTGAACTTTCTTCGCTCTCCGATAGCAGAACTAGTTTGCTTGATGACGAAGATGAGCATTTTGTTAAAGGCACAAAGACTATTGTAGCTGTAGAAGTTCAAGATATGAAAAACGGGGCGATTCACTTCTGGAGTCTTGAAAAGCTGAGGTAAATACTTTTACTGCAAACTCGTTTAGTATTTCTCTGCATACTTTCCAAATTAACTTTCACATTTTTTGCCTTTTGCTTCAGGCAACGTTTGGAGATGATGAGAGAAATCTACCAAAACCTATCCGACGATATTTCACCAACAACTCCTGGACAAACACCATCCTCAGCAAATTCCATGCAGGACGGTCCTAACGACCCATTTTATGACAGATTCCCGTGGTTTCGGCTCATAGGTCGGTCGTACGTATATCTCTCCAATCTCATCTACCCAGTCTCCTTATCTCACAACCGAGTTCCTGTGGTAAACGAACACGGAGATGTGAAAGGCTTTTTGAAAGTCATCGTCCAGATTTCTAAGCCTGAGGAACCAGACAATCTCAGCTCTGAAGGAGGCTTCGTTGTAAAACAAAGTGCGCGTATTAACTTTGATGACGAAATGGATGAAGGCGTAGTGAAAGAAAATCACGAGTTGGGAGATGATCCACCCCCGCATTTACAGCGAGGACAAGATTTCACCTTCAGAGTCGTAGTCGTCAGTGCAGTAGGAATCGATCAGAATTTCTCAGATGTCTTCATCCAATTTAAGTAAGTGACTTCTCATGACATCTCGTTTCCTTATTCTCTAAGAAGCCTCAACTTCAAATCCTGTTTGCTAGATGAAAGATTAATTCTGTAAACTTTATTTGCAGATTTGTCAACAGGAACGATGAAACTTTCTCCACAGAGCCTGTTAAGAACCCAGGGAAAGGAGTCCCTATACTCATCTCTTATCATCAAAATGTACGAAATAATTTACAATTTCAGAATTTGTCACAAGGTTGGATGTAATTGAATGAATGTCCCGTAAACTAGATAACTGTGGCAGTAACCGAATCTTTCACGGAATACATAAAGTCTCAACCCATCCTTTTTGAAGTTTTCGGGCACTACCAACTTCATCCTTTGCACAAGGATTCAAAGCAAGATGGAATGTAAAATGCATACGAATAACTTACTTATTTATGCACATAAGGTGACTGCAAGGATAATTTGATTTATATGTGGGGTTTCAGATTATCTACTCCTTCAAGGAATCCTCCAAGACGCTTGCAACAGCTTCCACCTATTCCTATCTCTGCACCTGTACGATCCACCAAGTTCCCAATGTGTCCTGCGTTGAACAGCATCTCAACCGTGTTATCTCCTTCCAACTCTGTGTCGTCTTCCCATGTTGCGAAGAAATTAGAGTTGCTCGTATGGTTTGAAATATGTGAATTAGCACCCAGTGGAGAATACGTGCCGTGCATTGTCAATCACGGGGATTCGAATCCATGCAGGGGTATTTTTATCCTTCATCAAGGAATTCAAAGACGTATTCGGGTTACCATTGTACATGAAACCGATGAGGATGTCAAGTGGAGAGACGTTAGAGAAGTTCTTGTTGGTAAGACTTTCTCAACTGAGTCTAATACAATTTCATGGAATTCCATGACCTACAATGACTTTGAAGTATAAATTTTCTTGGCGTAGGACGCATCCGGATAACTCCAGAATCTAATTACGGAGATGAAGGATTAGACGAAGAAAGTGATGATCATGTTCTCAGCCTGGGATTATTTCCGGGTGAATACTTAGAATGTCTTGGAGAGGATCGATCAATTTTTAGATTTGAAGGAGCTTGGGACTCCAGCTTGCATAACTCACCGCTTCTAAATCGCTCTACGCCTTCTGGAGAACACGTCTTTTTAACTATCTCAGCTTATTTGGAAGTAAGATAGTCTTTGCCAAGTCACAGAAACGAGGACTATTTGAGATACATTTATTCTCTAATGGCAGAATGATTTATACAATTTCAGTTGGAGAACTGCGGACAACCAGCAATCGTCACAAAAGATCTTTGTATCCAAATTCACGGGAGATCTGGTCCAAGGTCGTTCAAGCAATTTTTTTCTAGTCACATCAAAAATCCTCCGGATGCTAACAGACTGACAGGCCTGTATGATCTTGTGCTCCGACGTGCATCTGACGCAGGTCTGGTTATTCACACAAGCGTGAGGGGAGATGTATGCGTTGAATATTTAAGAATTATTTGGTTCTACGTGGATGTTAACAGGGTGTGGAAGAAGCTGTCGGAGGTTCAGACGTGTTCTAGATACAAGCACAGCGTATGTACGGGGCGAAGAGAATCTTTGTGGCTGGAGGCCCAGGGGAGACTCTTTGATATTCGATCATCAATGGGAACTAGAAAAAATCCGCCGCATCGAGGAAGTGGAGAAAGTACGGCATGCATTACTTCTACGAGAAGTTCTCATTCCAGACAATGCGAGGGACTCGTACAACATTCGTCGCAGTGTTTGTAGCAGCAAAGAAGAAAAGGTTCGATTGTCTCAGACACAAAACAGTCTGGAGTCTCTGGAGTTCATGTGGATAATGGGAATTTTTTTATACAAAATATTTTATGACTTTAGGAGGTATGCAATTTAGCTGCTAAAGAAGGCCGGACTCCAGTTCCTCAGAAACTCGCTTCTGGAGAAAAGGATAATTTGTCTCAAGAGCAGAAAGACTTATTGATGAAGTTTGTCAATCTCATGCAAGACAAGTTAATGAAAGTATGCGAAGTATTTTTGACTTTCAACTTTTTTAAGACCGTTAAATTCTGATGTTGCAATATTTTATGTTTTTTGAGGAGAGAGAAATGTTGAGGAACTTGGCAATTTTAGAAAGTGAAACAAACGGAGAAAATGGGAATGAAGGAGCTTCTCTCACTCCGTCTCCTTCTGCAGAGTGAGTTTTTGTTATTTCAGTGCGAATGAAAGTCTTATGCAAAGAGAGAAATGAGATTAATCGAGGAATCTGGGTTTGTCTTAGGAACCTAAATGCCCAGATGCTACTACAACGAGACGGCACAAATGCAGAAAGACCTCGTTCGTTGATTCTTACAGGATGTTTCACTAATTCGCTTATGCCACCCTCGTCAAATAGCAAAACTTCGCCTTCGTCCCCCACTAAGGAATATTATCTGTACATTCCGGAGATAGAGGAGATTAGAATAAGTGCCATCATATCAAGGAAAGGCTACCTGCATGTCTGTGATGACCGACGGGGTGTCTGGAGAAAGCGATGGATTGTTGTGCGAAGACCTCATGTATTTCTATTCCGTGATGAAAAGGACCCTGTGGAGAGAAATGTCATTAATCTTGCGAATTCCCAAGTTATCTATGATCCTGATGCTGATGGACCACAAGCTACAATCTTCACGTAAATCAAATGCATTCGTAGTTCGTACGATGTTTTCTGACCTCCAGCAGGACAAAATTAATGCGTATAATATTCTTTTGGTTTAGAATTGTTACTCGTGAGAGAAATTACACTTTGCAACCTCCTCAAGATAAAGATGTTTTAGATTGGCTTTATGCTATTAGCCCACTTTTGGCTGGTCAAATCAGGTAATAATTGTGCTGGCCTTGCTATTACGAAATATAAACTGAAAAATTATTCAACTATGAATTTTAATTCCTTTCCAGATCTCGTATGGCTTTGCAAAAGGCTGCAGAGAAACAACCATCTCCTGTCCAAGAGTGTGCCAATGCGATTAATTGATTAATGGGCCCCTTAATTTCAAGACTTAAAACATTCCAAATATAGCTTGATCGCTACCCTCTGTCTGAGTTGTGAATATTTTCGTGTTGTGACAAAATCAAAGCTCTACTTTTTGCTGTGCGCGTAATAAAGATGCATTAAATCTCCTAAATATTGCAAGTTCAGCTTTCTTGAACACCAAACCAAGTTGACATGTTTCACAATTTCTTATCAGCTTAGGGAGGATTTATGCTTAAAGTTAAACACAACTCAAATGCGATTCCAGGGAACTTTATTCATAAGATTATTCCTGACAGATGATTATTCCACGACACATACTTCACGATTTGATTAGCCTTGTATCAGATTATTTCATGCTAGTTTCACCACCACATCTTTGACACCGACATTCCGTAGGTTCTTGAAGATTTATAGAGAAAGTCTCCTTTTCCCCCGTTAAAGTTTTCCCGTCCGGATCGTAACATTTGCTCAGTATCACTTGCCTTTTCCTCAGTTCTTTCTCCCGACAACATTGACAATCCTAAATTACCAAGTCGGAGGAAAGGAAACATTAATACACGCTATAACTTAAAGCTTCATGTGTGAATTTTAGAAATTTCGTATCACCTTGCTAAACCCTGTATGAGATAGTGCCGATGGCTTCACTCTGGATGAACACGTTCCTTCACACTTACTGACAGCTACTTCCCCCTCGCAAGTTCTGTCTAGCTGACCATTACTTGCGTATAACTCTGAAATTATTTAACGATTTCCAATTTTTATAATGCAATAAGCAGACAAATGCACTCGAAAAATGTTACCTTTGATGATGTGAATAGACGATGGAAGCGTTTCACAGGCATTTCCATAAGTAATGAATAAGATGTACGCTACCAGGTAAGGAAGAGCCAGTCTAATCCCTCCGATTCTAAAACAAGTCTTCATTCTAAT
>JAQGAC010002223.1:0-10933 GCA_034696585.1 Isotomurus maculatus
CTTATAGAAAGAAAAATGATGAATGAATCAATGAATGGTGGCTCAGCAGAGCTCCATATAAAAGCGATTTGCCGAGATGCCTGAAATCATATCAGTTCAATCCTCTGGTCTGTTTAAAGCTCTTTGCAAACAACTCTGCCGAAGATGAACAAGATTATTATCTTATGACTTCTTGGACTGGCATTTCTACTCATTGGTGCAGAAGCAGGTAAGATGGGGTGGAATTTATAATCTGAATGTTTGTGTGAATTTTAGATTTCCTGTATAATATAATAAAAAATAATAATTCCCTTTAGATTGTGACTGTGACTACCACCGCGGCGGTTGCACAATTTCGCAAAGACCTCCTGGGGGATTCAAATGCAAGTGCATATACAAGGGAGCCTGGACATGCAGGGGTCTCCAAATTCAATGCGACAATAACGAGAACTGTCCAGGAAATTGTTCTTCCCGTGAATGCTGCCACAGGGGAGGTGGGGATTGCGGTGGATATTGAAAACCTGCCGGAGACGATTTCATTCCTGGAAAATGCAGACAGAGACAGGAATATTAGACAGTTTCACTGGAAAACAGAAGCCCTTTTCTAAAATTACGATCCTCCAATATTTGTATTTTTTTTAATTTTCCAGCTTTTAATAGTAAATAGCATTAGTGTAGTAGTAAATGTCTATTTTTATGCGTTATTACAAATGTAAATAAAGAGATTAATGACCGATTTGTACAACGAATTTCTTAATCTAAATATGAATCACAATGACTGCTTATCTTGAGAGGTTTATATTCAGAAATCGTTAGATTCTTTGAATAGTCTTTCTATTTGACCAGTTAGCGTGGTCTGTATTGCCATTTAAGCACTCGACCATGTACATGTACATACACATGCATGTGTAGTAATCTTGCCTGAATGTTTGCAAATCAATGCAAGAACAGCTGAAGTGGTTTAGCCCAAAAATACATATTTTGAATGAATTGAAGGCTCAAGCACATTTTGGTGTCTGTTGGTTGAACTGGTGACCTGTGACGTACACTAAGTTTGGTCCACATGAGTTATTTGTTTATGTGTTTTCTGCCAAGTCTAGTATCACTAAGCTTAACTAATAGTAATTATTCCCAAAATAAGAAAAGTTCATCAAGAAAAACTCATTGTCAGCAATTTAATTGGAGTTTTGAAATATTTTTGTGGTAAGTTTTAATATTATTTGTGGAGACAGCGATACTCAAGTTTAATTTTCTTACACAATAAAGAAAAGGCCAAAAATCCTGTGAACACTGACATAGAATCCTCCATGTCAGTTTTTAATGGATTTTCGTGCGTAATTTTTTAAAACTAAAGCTTGAAATTATTTTGTTATGCGCAGAGAAGTGCCCAATTTGGCAGGGGATGATTTGGCTGATGTTGTTGGTATTTTTTTTCATTTGATATGAAGATTATTGTATTTGTGTGCCAAAATTTACACTGCACCACGATCCAACACTAATTTGAAATACAATTGTCATGCACACATAAACAAAGCGTCTAATTTGCATGCAAATGATGGTACACCTAACAAATACATTAGCAACTACTTTAAGGTAATCACCGTAGAACAAACGCAGATCATTTCGATCATCAACAAGTAATGTGTAGAGGAGAAAAGTTTAAAAATCCAGGATTAAATTCAGATTTGTTCACCAACCAAACTCAACTTATTAATTGAAACTGTTGTATTTATTCAACACAACGTTTTGCGAAGTAACTGTACAAACGACGTACAAAACGAAATAAATAACAGAGACATGAATAAACTTTTAACGGTATTGTGAGAAGAATTATTCAAACATTTAGGGATCAGAACTATTTGCAGTATTGTATAATTAATCCGAGACTTTGCATTTAAAATTAATTAGCAATTTAAACTGAATCATACGATAGGAGGCATATTTAAAAGATAACTAGACGTATTGGTCCAGTTGGATGTGAAGAGCCTGGAGTTCAGGAATGATGCACATCCATTTTTGTCTGTCGTCTGATTCCCATGTCCAGCAGCTGCTCATAATTGAGAATCTAACAGATGCATATTGTCTTTGAAATTGGTCTTAAGAATATTCCCCAGGTGAATGTGGACTTGGACGAATTGTTTTGATTTTCACATTTGTTCAAGAGGCCTTCAGCGAAAGTTGTGTAGAGCGTTAATATGAAATGCACTATAGATTTTGCCTTTGAAATCCAATTGAACTTTGACTTAATTCATCAGTGCTGTAGTATAATTCCAAAATCCGAAGAATCTATTGGTCTCAGAAATATTTGTTACCCTTCTGCTTCGTTTTGGCAAACAATTATTGCGCGTCTAACCTTACTGGAAATCTTGCTATGTATTGAAACGTAATGCTGATTTCCTTGTCAAAGATAAGATGCAAAGGTGTCCAAAATTTTGCTTCATATCTTGCCGATATACTCATACCATGGTGAGATTTTCTGAAATATTATGAATTTGTACCCGTGAGTTTATTTGAATTTTGATTTAATTTAAGCACATCAATTACTAAATCAAGTTCTTTATTGCGTAATTGATTTCAGGGTTGTCACGTTTTTAATTATCTCTTTCAAAGGCAACTGCATTCCAACTAAGGCCAGATAATTCTGTGCAGGGTGCTTTATATTGCGATTGTAAACCACTAGTTGGGACTCTCGAGTTCGAGGGAATAAAACGCTTGCATTGTGGATCTGAGAAAAATCGCAACGTAACATGGCTCGGTACAGTCACACTCAGTTTCCATTTCTCTGCCAACAGCCAACTGGGAATTCTCTGGCATCCCGATGGTGGTATCGGCATAACGAAATGATTTCCTAGGTAAAATTTTAAATTCAAGTTCCTTTAAATAAAAAACTGCTTGATTTAGTATTTGTCCTTTTACTCACCTGCAGCGTCACAGTTCGAATACTGATGAAAAGTAATGTCGGGAAGTGCAGAGTATGATATATCAAAATTCGATAGGATAACCAACATTAACGAAATTGAAATTTGTCGGCTCATTTTGGTAGAGTGTTTCTTTCGGAAATTCCAACAAGTTGTTTGGATAGCACTGAAGAGAATATTCGCAGATTTTCTTGCCTTTATACTTCACATGAGTTGAAAGTGGCTGTGTTGTGTTGCATTGTTGTGATGCTGTGTGCTATTACACTTGTTTATTTAGGTGAGGACTGGTTGTGATTCTTTCGCTTTCTATTCGTTTCTCAGGAAATGTATTAAATCACACTTTATTGCTAATTTCGCAGTACAGCTTTCAGGATGTCATACGAGTTATTTACAAGAAAACAATCATCGAATAAAACTCTTAGCATACTCCCCAGAAGGTATGTATGGACCGGCAAAGACATGAAGTTAATTGCACTTGCTTACCACAGTTTACATTAGAAACTTACTTTTGGTAGTACAGAAAGATCAGCAGCTGAGGCTTCCTTATTTTTGTATCCAGAAAAATCGTGTGATGGTAAGTTCGAACTTCATTTTTGATTTATAGTGTTAATATTACGTTAAAGCAAACTGTCTGTTTTCAATACAATGTTTCTACTCCTCCGAGCCTAAAGATGAATCATGCAAGAATATTCCTACAGGTCTATCAATAAAATGTTTTGGTTTGACGGAACACTCGTGTGTTATTCTGTAGGATCTTACGAATTGCTTGGGAAATGAAGTTTCCACTGTTAACAACGGATTCTGTAGCACAGCTGACATCTTCGCAACTGCAAACACTTATCGAATTTGTAAAAATAGGACTAATGCTCGACATCCCACAGGTTGAATTTTATCAAACTATTCGCAATAAAATTTATTTTCTGAACATCATGAATGTGTTAGTAAAAATTCAATTTATGTTCAGGTTAGTTTTTGGCTTAATTTAAGTTGGGTGGCTCAAAAAACCCATTTTAGCCAGGTTTCTTGAAGATTTTATTTTCGCTGCAATTGCACCGGAGATGGTTCACATGTAGACTTCAGTCGAATAAATCATCCCTTGACCTTGAATATTTATTTTAGTTTCCTGGAAATGGGGTCGGAAGATGTGTCTTTGTGTACAAATATTATTAGATAGTGTGTGTGTATTCATGGATGCTTCAGCCTGTCACTTTCTGAAGCATCAGCAACTAAGTGATCAAAGAGTGTAATATTTAGTGTGTGTGATTGATGTATATTTTGGTAATGTGCTTCTTTTAAAACATGGATGAGAATGAAAATTCCTGTAAGTTGTTTGTGTAGCACTGAAAAGAACATTCGCAAATTGCCTTTCCTCTATACTTCATCTCAGTTGAAAGTGGCTGACTCTTCCTGTGATTATGTGAAACCTGCTTTGTGTTGTTGTTGTGACGTTGTGTGCTATTACACTTGCGTTCATTTAACTGAGGACTGGTTTTAATTTTTTCTTTCCATTCCTGTCTCAAGAAGTCCACTCAATTTAATTTTATGGTTACTTTCGTAGTACAGCTTTCAGAACGTATTACGAGGAACCTGAGGCTATTTCCAAGAAAAGAGAGTTTGTGTTGACAGTGAATGTAATTCTTAACCTGCTTCTCAGAAGGTATTTAAAGACCAAAAGAGACGTGAGTACGCAATTGCTTTTGCTCAAAGACATTATAAACCAATTTTTCCTTGTTAAGATGTTGAAAACCGTTGTTTTGTTGACTATTTTTGCTATTTTGCAAAAACCCGTATCAACTGCTGATCCTAAATTAATTCTGTATCCAGAAAAATCGTGTAATGGTAAGTTTAGACTTTATTTTTGATTTGTAATGTTAATTTTACATTAAAGCAAACTGTCGATTTTCAGGACAACGTCTCTACTCCTACGTGCCTAAAAATGAAGCATGCAAAAATATTCCTACCGGACTACAAATAAAATCTTTTGGTTTGACGCAACACTCGTGTGTAATTCTGTACGATCGTACGAATTGCTTAGGAAATGAAGTTTCCACTGTTAACAGAGGAAGCTGTAACACAGCTAACATCTTGGAAACTGCAAAGTCTTATCGAGGCTGTCAAAATAGGACAGATTCTGGAACTGTAACAGGCTGAAGGGTATTAAAGTACACGCAATAAAAATTTATTTTCTGAACATTTAAACTTTTTTAATTATTCATAAAAAACTTAATTCAAGCACAAAATAAAAAAGCATTGTGTAAGTGCTAATTTGAATTTCAAGCAATTAAAAACTCAAGTTTTTCACTTTGTAAAATTTCAGTTATTGGATATTCCTTAATCCAAGCATCGTATCGAGTGAAATTATCTCATCATAGCAAAGTAACAAAGATGCAGGTTAATTCTTTGAGGCCCGGATAGACCTACGAAAGAGTTTTTTTTGGGAAAGGAGAGTTAGTGAGTTAGTTTAGTTTTAGTTGACAATAACTTGGATATTGATATTAGTTTAAAGTTTCGTTTATTTTAAATGGCTACGGAAACCCATTCTAGACAATTGCATATGCATTGGAGATAGTTCGAATGTAGATTTTAGTGAACACGACTTAAATGATATTGATACTGTGACACGGGCAGTATGGTAGCCTCTAGATATCTCGGAAGACAGCTGGAGTAGCCTCACCATACTACTCCAGCTGTGATATTGACCATGGCAAACGACGTGAGTAGAAGAGATGAGGATAGCCGTAGCAGGTCGGGGTAGCTCAGTTGGAGAGCATCTGACCGGAAATCAGAGGACGTGGGTTCGAGACCCACTCCCTGTCTGATTTATTTTTGCCTTCCTCCGCTCTCTTCTATACTCACACATTCGTTACAATACGTATCGGAGTCGAACGAAATATCCCCAGGCTTGGAAGATATCTTTAAGCTTTTAGAAAACAAGAGGAGACGGATGATGTGATTTGTGTACAAAACTTATTAACGGTTTTTTGTATTTATAGTTGTTTTTGTATGCCATCTCCTGGAGCATGAGGAATTCACTTTGGAAAGTGTGATTGTGAATATTAATTGTGTGTGATTGATACCTAATAGCTGACGAGGAAGGAGGACAGTTTTTGCGCTATGCTACTCATTAGTTATTTTTATCATTAGGTTGTTATAAAACTTGGAAATATAAACCAGATTTGAGCCAGCAACTCAGCCTAGACTTGATGAATGGCGGCTTTTACTAGTCAGCAAAAACGTATCAACCGAGAAGCAAAATCCAGCCATGTAATAGCATTTTGTTATGATTACAGGAAAATATTTCACTTCAAGAGATCTTGAACAGAACTTGTTATAGTTTAAGCTTATTAATACACTTCACGACTATCTGGGTTTCCATTGGCTGCTTTGTGTGGGGTTGCAATGTTCAGGTGTATGCGTAAGATGGTAACGAAATATGTTGCGCGTTTAGGTCTTGGTCGAAGGTCAATAAAAGGGACACTATTTATTTGAGGTAAAATTGGACACAAACAAAGAAGAGATGTTGAGTGTTTGACCGCTGGAATCGGACAACAGAGTAGTTGATGAAGTGGGTAAAAAGAAACTTTGCATAGACAATGCAGTAGAGACAAAATTATAACGGTACTGGGGATTAGGGAAGACAATAGGTGCACTTAGGCAAAATACAATTAGCTTTACAAGAAGGTCATGTAGATTAGATAACAGTAAAAGATAAAAATCTTCCTTTAAATCCTGAACACATTGTGTTGGTATTTTTAATTCCCATGCGCAAGCTATATGCGATTTCCTTCAGATAAATGGACAGTCCCTGCAAGTGGATCTTTCTGAGGAAGATCAATCTTGGGTCTCTACACTACGCACTGTTTTTCATCAATGTGTGTTGGTTTGATTGTAGTGACGCTAATCGCGATGCTCACAAATGAACTAACAATATCATATCAAAAGATTTTCCTGGATACGATTGGTGACGCTGGAAACTACAAAATACAAGAAATTCATTTCATTACATTAATCACAATGTGGTTCATTCCCTATTAATTTAAACATAAACCAAATCTCCATGACCTGGGTTCCCAGTTCAGAGTCAAGTCTTGGTAAATATTATCCTGCATACAAGCAAAAATATGTGAAATCATTTGAGTTACTTCCTCATTCGTACGCAACCTAAAACACGTAGAACGGAAATCTGGTCTCTCATTCGACATGCAATAAACCATTCAATAAATCTATGACGCAATTACAGAATAAAAATTAAACTTTTGTTTTGGTAGAAAAACTGACTTCCTAATTTAATCTGAGTTTGTATGGTAAATGAGAAATTGGTGTTTGCTGTTTGTGTGACGTAATTCTGGAGAATTTAGTGATCTCAATCATTTATTATCCATTACTTATAGAAAGAAAATGAATGAATGGATGATGACTCAACAGAGCTCCGTATAAAAGCGAGTTGACGAGATGTCTGGAATCATATCACATCTATCCTCTGGTCTGTTTGAAGCTTTCTACAAACAACTCTGACAAAGATGAACAAGATTATTATCTTATGCCTTCTTGGATTGGCATTTCTACTAATTGGTGCAGAAGCAGGTAAGATGGGGCGGAATTTATAATCTGAAACTTTGTTTGAAGTATAAATTTTCTGTATAATTTAAAGAAATAATAATAATTCCCTTTAGATTGTGACTGCGACTACCACCGCGGCGGTTGAACAATTTCACGTAGTCCTCCTGGGGGATCCAAATGCAAGTGCAGATACAAGTGAGCCTGGACATGCAATGGTCAACAAATTCAATGTGATAATAATGAGAACTGTCCAGGAAATTGTTCTTCACGAGAATGCTGGCGCAGAGGAGGTGGCGATTGCGATGGATATTGAAAACTTTCCGGAGATGATTCCATTCGTGGAAAAACTGACAGGAACAGGAACATTGAACAGTTTCATTGGAAAAGAGAGGCCCTTTTCTACAATTACGATATTTCAATATCTGTATTTTTTATTTATTTTTCAGCTTCAAAAAGTAAACAAGAACCGCGTATTAATAATCTCTGTCGTTGATGCGTTATTATAAATGTAAATAAAAAGATTTATTACCAATTTGGATAACGAATTTCTAAAAATGATCCACAATAACTACTTATCTTGAAAGGTTTATGTTCAGAAATTTGTCGATTCCTTAAATGGTCTTTCTAACCATCCAGTTAACATATTTTGGCTATTTTGCATTCTAAGCACTCGACAATCTTACCGGAATGATTGCGAGTCAATTGAAGAACAGCCGAACTGGTTTAGCCCAAAAATAAATATTTTGAATGAATTGAAGGCTGAAACACATTTTGGTGTCTGTTGGTTGAACTGGTGACCTGTGACGTACACTAAGTTTGGTCCCCATGAGTGATTTGTTTATGTGTTATCTGTCAATTCTAGTATCACTAACTAGGAGAATGCCTGCTTCGACACGAGAGTTGAGAGTGGTGACCCACACTAATAGACACATTTGGATGTAAAACACACGAAAGCGAAAAAATTTCCGTGTAAAAATATTTTTGGGCCCTGCAGGGTCCCTTCAAAATAGCGCGCGGCCACAGGAGGTCGAGAAAGTGCGACCCCGTCCCACGTTAATTTTCTCCTCTCCCCACCCTGACTCCCGTAAGCGAGAGAGAAAATGAGCATTGCGTGGGTTGGGAGCTCAACATGGGGAGGTATGGGACTTTCTCTCCCTCGTGAGTGGCGTGTGCGGGAGGAGGAGAGCGGACGGCCCCCACACGCAATTCTAATGGCACCGCACGCTACTTTAAATGGACCCTGCAGGGCCCAATATTATTTTTGACGGAAATTTTTTCACTTTCGTGTTTTTTACGTCCAAACGTGTCGACTAGTATGTGTCACACCTCTCAACTCGAGTGGCACTTAAAGACCCTTCCTGGTAAGCTTAACTAATAGCAATTGATTCCCAAAATAAGAAAAGTTCATCAAGATAAACTCATTGTCAGCAAGTTAATTTGAGTTTTGAAATAAGCTTGGGGTAAGTTTTAATATTATTTGGGGAGACAGCGATACTCAAGTTTAATTTTGTTACGCATTAAAAACAAGGCCAAGAATCCAGTGAACACTGACATAAAATCCTTCATGTCAGTTTTTAATGGATTTTCGTGCGTAATTTGTTAAAACTAAAACTTGAAATTATTTTGTTATGCGGATAGAAATGCCCAATTTGGCAGGGAATGATTTGGCTGATGTTGTTGGTATTTTTTTTCAAATGATACGATGAGTATTGTATTTGCGTGCCAAAAGTCACACTACACCACGAGCCAACACTAATTTGAAATACTATTTCCATGCACGTTTGCATGTAAATGCTGGTATACCTAATAAACACATTATCAAATACTGTGAAGTAATAAATGCAGAAGAAACGCCAATCTATTCGATTATTTATGAATGAATGAGTGGAGGAGAAAAGTCTAAAAATCTAGGATTAAATTCAGATTTGTTCACCAACCAAAATCAACTTATTAATTGAAACTGTTGTATTTATTCAACACAACGTTTTGCGAAGTAACTGTACAAACGACGTACAAAACGAAATAATTAACAGAGACATGAATAAACTCTCAGCGGTATTGGGCGAAGAATTATTTAAACATTTGGGGATCAGAATTATTTGCAGTATTGAGTAATTAATCCGAGACTTTACATTTTAAATTAATTAGCACTTTGAACTGAATCACTCGATAGGAGACATATTAAATATATTACTAGACGTATTGGTCTAGTTGGATGTGAAGAGCCTGGAGTTCAGGAATGATGCAGGTCCATTTGGGTCTGTCGTCTGATTCCCACGTCCAGCAGCTGCTCATAATTGAGAATCTAAAAGGACAATTAAAAATTAATTAAGTAATTGTAATTAATTGGTTTCTAAGTTTAGTTGTGTTTTAATCGTACAACTCATCGGGACAATTAACAGGCTGAGAAAGTCGATATCCCATTTTAAGAAACGAGAAGAGATCTGCAGGGTCAACTTCTGCAAAAGGCGTCTGAGCGAGTGTCGCGAGTTCCCACAGAGTCACGCCAAACGACCACTGCTTACAAAGGACAGAGTAATTAAATTAAGTGTCAATTGGTTAATTAATTGGATTACTTCGGGTCATTAGCCTCACCGTGTCAGAAGCTGTTGAGTAACGAGGTTGAAGAAGCGACTCCGGAGGACTCCACCTCACAGGACGCGTCTCAGCTTCTCCCATCCAGGAATAATCCTCAGGGAAAATGTCCCTGGACAACGCAGCGTCACTCAACTTCACTCCAAACTTGTCAGTCACCCTGGACAAAAGATAAATGAACGTGATTAAGTCATTAAGCCTGAATAAGATTAATCAAGTCTGTTTTAAGCTTACGTGATGTTTCTCGTGGCGATGTCTCTGTGAAGGACATTCTGTTTGTGGAGGAACGAAACACCTGCGGCCAACTGGATTGCCATCCACACAATCTCCTGCGGAGTTATCGGCCTCCCGGGACCCGAACGAAACGACTGCAGAAACCTAAACGACAGTTTTATGAATGAGTTGTAGTAAATTTAAATTTACAAATAAATCTCTCGTAGTAAATTCGAATTTATGAATGAATCTCTCGTAGTAAATAACCTTGCGTACCTTTTGAGGTTGTGTGAGGAATCGTCAACGTAAATGAGAAACGGAGGAACGCGTTCCTCAGCCGCAACGCCAATCGCAGCGTTGACGTGTTGGTGAGAGAGACCGACGAGGGAAAGGCCTTCGTGGAGAAGAAGAGCCATTTGTACTGGAGATGAGTGTTCTGTATTAATTATAATTAATCAGTAATTAATATAAATTTAGGTAATTAATTATAAGTTTAGTTAATTGATGGGTAATTAAGGAAGCCCACCTGAGACAGTTTTGATGAGTACTTTTGTCTCTCCTCCATTTGCAGCGGAAACAGTTCCCCTGTAGAGTTTAGCGAAGGAGCCTTCCATGAGAACAGATTGGAGCCGAACGGAGCATCTCGGGACTTCGAGGATGTCTTTGAG
>JAQGAC010002224.1:0-10930 GCA_034696585.1 Isotomurus maculatus
AAGTGCTCAATCCTTTGAATTAACTTAAGATCGTTTTAAGGTATCTTGAAACTTTTAGAACCTAATCGTGTGAACATGATTGATCCTTTTGATCCTTGAATGGACAACATTTTTGAAAAAGAGGGTTCGAATTTCTTCCTTATTTTAGGAAAAGATTGTCCTTTTGGATCGATTTCAAGGAAAGTGACGAAGATGAAAGGAACAATTAAGGTGCTCCTATAATCTTCTCAGTCAAGTACATAAGTATAATCCAATTTAAAAGGATTAAAGGGGCGTTTTAAAGAGATTTACTACAAGAAATCTACCGTGGTCAATTCGTTTAAAATATCTGGATTCCGTTTCCTCGTCTTTACTTCCCCTTGTTGAAGGATCCCATTTCAGTATTTTTATAACGTGATATAAGATCTCCTGTGGGACCGATGTGGGTGATATGTGCTAACAATAATATACTGCCGTGTGTGGTTCACAGATAGTTTGTGTGACCTCCGAATCAGGACTTCACTAAAAACTACTGGCAAGC
The DNA here is from genome assembly GCA_034696585.1 of Isotomurus maculatus. Lineage (NCBI taxonomy): Eukaryota > Metazoa > Arthropoda > Collembola > Entomobryomorpha > Isotomidae > Isotomurus > Isotomurus maculatus. The sequence goes on from JAQGAC010002224.1 coordinate 521, forward strand.
ATCGCACATTAGGTATTAACTGTAGTAGAAAGCCAAATGCTTAAATCATTCTGTGCTCCTGCATAAGTCATACTTTTTTATTTAAAGGGCTCCAGTTGCCAGTATTGCTGGCGTTGTATGGATTATTTATTTTGATTTCCCAAAATAAATACAGATAAGGGTAGTGACCCTTGTTTGTAACTATACCGGATGTGTGTCTGGTTAGGAGCTTAAAATAGAAATCTTGTGATTCCGATGGTTTATATAATAAAATAATTATTCATGTCAGGATCGATTGTAGTGCAATAAGGTTGACGGCTTGACGCACCATCGCTTCATAGTTTTATGAATGAAAGCAAATCTAGTACCAGACTAACAGCTAATGAGAGAGGATAGAATCTTGAACAAAATATATTCCAAGGCTGAAAGTGGATCAACCCTTAGAAGACGAGAGACAATTCTTCCAAGGTTCTATCAGATTTCATTCATTCAATTCTGAACTCCCTGGCACTGCCTGCTGTGTACATTTTGGTTAGCCAGAATGTGGAACACTTCATTCATAAATGAACTTATCTATTCTATTTAGAGAAATGATGCAGAAGTGCGACGAACTAATCTTGGAATTTGGAATCACCAGATCTGAGTAGAAACAGTGAAAAATGAACTATGTTTAGTCTCCGTAAAATTTTCTGACACAAACCAGTGAGATTGCATGTCAGAAGTATATTGACTACAAAATGTATACAATTCAGCTCCATCTCTATTCTTATACATTGTGTATAACAATTTTCATGAAAACAGATTTCCTCAACCACCGTATTAAGCTGATTTTAAGGAGATTAACTTTCGACATATTCAGGCTAGATAGAAACTCTAAGTCAGCAGTTCATTTTCGAAGTGAATTTCCCAAGTAGCCTTCCTCCTTCGGAAAGCGGTGGGGGATCCCATTAAGTAGATCAATTAAGCAAAACTTGTACTTGTGGTCGGTTGAAATGTTGAAAAACAGACTCCATTAACTTCTAGGCAAAAACAAAACTCCTGCCTGTGGAATAATGGATACTATTCCTTGGCCACTCCAGGGTTAGTGCTTTCTTCGATTCCTCATTGCCAGTTCTGAATTAAATGTGAATCCCTGCATAGAATAAGTGCTTATTAGGTTTAGTAATTATGATTAATTAAGACATAATTTCAGTTTGTGTAGCTTAAAAAGATGACTGAAGAAACATAAATCCTTGTTTGAATTGAATGTTTGTGTCATTTTTGAAGTATTGCAAAGTAATACTGACTGGGAGTAGCTTGTCCGTGTTTGGTAGCCTGAAAGTCTGCCTTGTGTAAGCTGATACACTTGTGATATTTTGATCTGTAGCAATAGTTGATTTGATTATTATTCAATTTTCAAAGCCACCTATTCATCACAAGCAAAGATTGAAGCATGTGTAAAGGTTGATCTAATAGACGGCAGTCTTGAAAGACAGGGTCAAAGTGGATCAATGAGTCTTTTCATGACCATATTATTTCTCGAAAAGGAACATGCCGTCTAAGATACGTCTTTTATGTGCTCTCTGTAGTCAATGTCATCTTAAATAGCTCGAAATAGTTTTTTGTCGAAATTTCCTTAAATATACCAACAAGTTTTATGACGAAGCTGAAAGAGTTTGATTTGTTTGAAATAGAAAGGGGTTAACATGCCATATACATTTTTTTACATTATCTGCTACGCAAGATGTGGTATAGTCTCGCACTTATTCGCTGCTCGTCCTGTTAAAGTGACTGAAAATAAAATGATGTTTGTACAGTAGCAGTTCTGCATCCTGATGACTGGGGTGTGATGCAATGAGTTAGGTCAAGTGAGTAAAAATAGCTGGAATTCTCCTTAGGAAGGAAGTTTCGGTTTTTGTAATAGCAAACACGCAGTCGAATATGATTGATAGAAAGTAAATGAATTATTACAAGATGTTATGACCATGTGGTGTATAATGGAAGTAGAAGTGCATAATGACGACAGAAGTATGACGTGGTGATGGTTTTTTATAAATCATGTAATCCAAACACGCACTGAGTATTATACCACGAGCAACGAAAGAAAAGCATCGAGACTTTTTGCAGACAAGCCAAGGCATACTTCTGGAAGGGGGTAGTAATAATATGTCACATCTTTGGGGGGATGTCGTCATTAATGTGTAATGTGATACTTGTAGAAACATTAGGTAATACCGTGTATCTAACAGTTAAAAGTATTCCTTCAAAAATTAGCAATGGTTAGCATTTTTGTGATGCCATGTTTCTACTATTTGTGGTTTTCCTGTAATCGATAAATACCATCCTTATGAGAAGGAAATCACTTGTTTGTCACCCATTCGTATTTCTCCAGTGACTAGACGGACATTGAAAAACTAAATGTTTTACGAAGACGCTTAACTGTTAGACGAGTGTGAATTTTAAAATCGAAAGTAGTAAAATACATCTGGTGTTCTGAGTGGATCTGATGTTACCGTTGTTTTAATTGTTTTACTCTTTCGTTGAACAACAGGAAGGTCCAAGATGGATGTGGCTATCGTCTCCTGCCAGGAATGCTTTTTTTCCAAAGAGGCGGAAGGTGTTATTCGAACTTTCTTTGACAAGTTGGTCACGGCTGATAAGCAGAAATTGGATGTGACGTATGTAAAAATACTTATTTTCAGGATTGCCTATTTGTGTTGTAGATTTTGAGAAATAACTGATTTTTTTGTTTTTGTAGGTTACAGTCGTATGATCTTAAGGAATTAGACCGTACGAGTGTTGCTACCAGCGTACATCGTGCTAAAGTGCAAATAGTTATTATTTCTCACCTTTTCTTGCAAAGATTAAAACAAGAAGCGTTCACCAGGGTGAAAATATCTCCAATCAATCGAGTTTTCCGCTCGAAACGAGTGATCGCTGTGCTGTTTGGTGTCACAATGACAGAAATCAGTGAAGGATATGAAGGAGGTAAAGTACTTTGTATTATGAATTGATGTAAATTATTTCGTAGTCTCATTATATTACAGTAGTAATGCAAATTCGACTCAATTTTTTTCAGTTTTGGCTCGTTTCTCTGAATGGTATTGTGTGGAACTTAAATCAGCAACAAAACTTGACCCTGAATTCTGCAAGAGGTTTACAGATCAAGTAGTAAAAATTTACAACGTAGAACTTTCCAACACCAACAACTTCTCAGTATTTCCCAAGAAGGTGACGAAAGATCAAGGAAAATTTGTTCTAACTCTGAAGAAACCGACAGAAGTAGGTGATGAAGTTAGAGTTGAATTTGCTTGCGGGAGGAGAAAAGAGATGATGACTCAAGTTCGAATGGAAAATCCTTATCAGACTTCCCTTCGAGTTCCAGGTAATTTAATTCCATGATTACCTACATATTTATTTATTTTCGGCAAGTCAGCTTTTGGCTGCGTTGGAGTTAATCGAATGGATGTGAGTCATGAAAATTTCTTCGAAAGTTACAATCGTATAACAATAATCTAGACGAATATGTGGCAACACTTTTGTTTTTTTGTGGTTGTGTCCTGTAAATCGAATAGCTCTATCAGATTTCTTAGAAACCAAGATTTATATAGAAATAAATAAACATGTTTTTGTAGTTTTTTCCTGGAGTTTTTGCTATTTAGACAAGGCTGAATGAAATCACGTAATATTCCGTACCTGAATTTTTTAAAATTTATTTGCAGTTAATCTTAGCCCAGACAAAACTTCTCTCATCGAAGTAATGGTGTACGTCAATAACCATAAACTGGGAGCAACCTGGCTGAAGTATGAAGCTCATGCTAAATATGGTGATGACGATTGGATTGAAAGAATGGGAAATGTAAATTAAATATCTCAGTATTTTAATATCCTAAATAGAAACTGCTGACTTTCTGTTGCTTATTCTGATTCACTTTTTCTCTTAAAGATGGTTCCTGGATTCTTCAACTTACTGGATGAGCATATATCTCAAACCTTGTCGAAGAACTTTCGGGAATGTACAGATATTTCCACGGACCCCAGCATGGAGATCATGAATGACGTCCTTGTTTGTAAAGGTTAGCCTTTTCAACAGATAACGTGCTCTGTGATAACGTTCGCAATAATTAATTTCCGCTTATGCCATTTTCAGAGGACGATTTTCCAACTGTGTTGCATTTTGCTGCGTACTATGGGCTACGTCTTACAGCCTACACAGTCCTTAGCGAAGCAGATGGGCTGGAACAGTGCCAGGTCAAAAATGAAATGGACGAAAGTCCTTTCGATGTAGCTAAAATGAAGGGTCATGAGACCATTACCAAACTCATTGAAGAATATGAATGCGTCAATGACTCCTGGAAAGCTTTAAAAATCCTCCAAGATATGATTGGACGGTCAAGTGTGTCATCTGATATTGAAACCCAAGAAGTTGGCAAATTACACACCAGTCCCAAAGGTCCTAGTGTCCGCCAAAGTAGAGAAATTAATCCAACCCAGTTGGATTATGTGAACATAACACCCAATTATGAAAATGACGATGCATCGCAATTTAATGGAAACAGTGATGGATCATATGTTGACATTGTAAAAGATTTAAGCAGTGAGATTTACTCTGAACCTTCTGCTCAACAAGGACCAACAGATCCGATGTTATCTTACGACTTCCCTCCTACACCGATTCCTATTCCACGGTCTAAAAGTCCTAGACGAAAGAGCTATGTCAATATCAAGGATTCTTCCAGTGAGAAGAGCAATGAAGTGAGCGACTCTCCAAGCGAGAAGAGTAATGATGTGAGTGCGAACGCTTCAGGTTCCTCAGATGAGAGTGGAACAGCAGTTCATCGAAGAGTAAAAAGTACCAAACCCAAAGTAGACTCCTCGAAAAGAAGGTCGATGGATGCAAGCCAGTATATCAATATCATGGAAGACTGGAATGGTAGTGAAAGCGGAGGTATTTCGGATTATTCCACTCCAAGACCCCTAAACCAAGATTACCAAATCCCTCCTCGGGTGGCTAAACCAGTTTATCCGGAACCTCATGAAAGCATTCAAGACTCCATTTCTGAGGATGAACAAAGTCCAATATCTTCTCCTGTTTTAAAAACAAACGTAGAATTGATACCTAAAGATACAGGTGGTTACTGGATTATTGACAGCGATCAGGAAGAGGGCAAAGATAAAACTCCGTCAGGTAGTCAAAAAGACTTGAAACAAGACGACGTGCAGCGAAGCTTATCGTCTCCTGAAGCAATTCCTCACGAAACGAAGCTTTTTGACTCGTCTAAACGATTAATGGAGGTGCCACCTTTTGTAGACCAATGTGACTTGGATTTGATTCAACTTATGGAAGATTTCAAACGAGACGGCTGGTCTCTGCAACAGATAGAATTACTTTTTGAGCACTGGAAATCTCGACCAGATGTCCAAGATTCTTTTGAACAGAAGAAAGAAAACCTAAGAAAGATCAGAGAAGATTATAAGAAAATTCAGGGAAAAAGGACTTTTTTCGACAAAGTCGTAGGTATTGTTCTTGGTAGGTTCCTCCTTACTTAATGTGTACCATAATATAATGTTCTGACATGCTTTATCCTTGTTTTAATAGGACGTAAACGAAGCCGCGTATTAACATCTTCTCCTTCATTGCCATCTCCACCGCCGATACTTGTTGATAATCAGAGTCCCACAAAGTCAGAGTCTCCCATTTTATCCCGTCCAGACTTGAGATATTGTAAGAATGACCATCGGAATTCTTAAAAAATGTGTACATTCCCCGTTGTATTTAATTTGCAAATTAAAATGAGAATTATTGGTAATTTCAGTGTCCAAATCACGAAGCACAGACATGGAAAGTGAAACGAGCCATGAGGGCAAATCTGTTTCCGAGTGTGGCTCAGACAGTACGCTTGATTCCAGGCCAGCTCTTTACTCAAATCCTCTGAATACAAGATTCAAAGATTCTTATATTTCACCGGATGGAATGGATGGCTCATTCTTACATTCTCCACCATCTCCTGCAACCGGAGAAAAACCTTTCTTCGTGGATCCTAGCAAAGCTGTGTATGACCAACCTCCTCCTCCAAGACCAGTAGAATCCCCCACAGCTTCCAATGTGTCATCTGCCCCCCCATCCCCCGGACCGCCAGTACCTAAGCCACAGCCAGTAAAAAGAGGAATCACGAATGGAACACCTCCTGTAGTAACAGCTCCTCCACTTCCTGAGAAGCCTAGTCATATGAAGTACAAAGGAGAAACCAATCTGTCACAATCCCCTTTAGAGGAAGAAGATCCTCCACCCCCACCGTTACGTAGCTATGTAAGTCTGTAACAAGTTACCAACTTACTAACCTTGTGGTTTGGGTTTATTTCAATTTTGTTTGGTAATTTCAGAAACCCCCCAACGTATTTAATTACATTGACTACAAAAAGAAGGAAAAATGACGAGTGAACCAAAATTCTGGTAAGCTTTTGAGTGACAACGCGGTTACAGTTTTGAGAAAATAAATACTCATAGGATATTTGCTGTTTTAGATGACGGCGCTCGAAGACTGTTATTTATCTACATTAGCGTTAAACTGCAGGAATTTATATAAAATTATTAGAAATCTTGTTTGCTATTATACCAGTGAACTTCTGGAGAATGAAAGGATCTGTCCGGTGACTCAGTTTGACTGATAGGTTTACACTTAAGTATACCTTAAGTATACCTTTGTAATTGTAATAGTTTGAATAGATATTAGATTCGTAATTATAGATGAATTAGATTTTTGTCACTTTAGGTTATGTAACATTCAGCAAACGATCTATAAGCCATTCAATATGTTTAAAGACGTTCAACGTTGAAGAGAAATTATTTGACTTACTCATTGACTCTTATGTATGTGTTAAAATCTTTATTTTGAGTTCGATTTCGATGTTTTTTTGTTTTGTTTAAGTTAAGTATCTGTATGCGATTGTAGATTCAATGTTAAAAATTAATTGTCTCTCGATATCAATTGATTAAACTACAGATAATAGACATTGTATAATATTTGTAATAAAACCGTTAAATTGTCATTTCATTTGCAGTATATTAATTTATGACATTACGGAAAGGATGTTGTGTATTGTTAGCTCATAGATCAGAAGGGAAGATGATGATCTGATGATGTTTGCTGTCTGTATATATTAATATTCAGTTTTTAATCTTGTCTGCGGAAGGTTTGATCATTAAAAGTTCAAAAGAACCCAGTACACCGACGTAGATGAACTCAAAGCGTCACTGTCTTTCACCAAACCAGTAGAAAATGTATTTTATCAAAAATAGTTTGCGGTGAGGAGAATTTGCGATGTGGTTTTCCTTCATATTGATGTCAATCAAACAGGAAACTACAAACTCGTTGAACGCAACAAGGATTATCCGGAATCAACCTATGCAGTCGTGGACAGTTTTCTTGATAGCAAAAGCCAACGTCAATTTTCCATGTTACTTCCTCAACTTGGCCTCATATAAGACTACATAATAATTCTAAGCTACTCTTATACTCACGAGAAATTCAATCATGGACGCATCAAAAGTCGCTACTTCCACACCCAGAGGGACTAATCCTCCTCCACGACCACCACTCCCACCAAAGAGAAACTCCATAAAAGTAACCACTTCGAATTTCATCATTGCTCATTAATTACACTCAGGAATAGCTTCATTTTCTGTGTCCTATTTTAGGAGACAGATGAAGCTAACGATTCTAACGGAAGCCCCACTCCGCCACCGACTCGTAGCAAACGTATGCATATCATCATTAAATTATTAATTCGTACATAAGTTTTGAAAAATTGCATTAAATCTGATTTGAGAATTATAATAATTTCAGCGGATAAACTAACCCACGCGTACGTTAACATAGGTTCTTTACCAGGTGAAATCAAATAATGATTGCATCAATCTTTCCTAATACTGTACAATTATCCTGTTCCAATGTTACCGTCTACTATGAACTGTTTTAACTTCACGAAGTAAACTATAAATAAAGTTTTTTGTTTCTAAAAGGTTATCCGACCTAATTTTACTCGCCATCAGATCTGAACTATATTTATTGCATTGCATTATTAATTGTCTCGTATTTCCATCTTCATTACTAATAACTGCAAACTACAAATATGGCAAAAAACCACACAACCATAAAACACTATTCACGCGAGTGGCAGTCTCTCATCGTATTCTAGAAAAGTATTTGTACAAATAAGGCAACAATTTATTAAAAGTAGCATAATTTTTCTAAAATTGCGCTGTATAATTATTAACCCCTGCAATCTAAACCTCAACAGTACCACCACCAAGTAAGTAGCAAGTGTGAGTAATTATATGATGAGCGATATATGTGAATTTACTTGTCTTTTGATTGTAAGCAGAGGAAAAGGAAATGCCATTGCCATACATGCATGCATACGTATTATTACGGTTTGCCATACTTTAGATGCATTTGTGTTGTGCAAGGCTCATTGTGACTTACTCATTTGCGACAATGAATCATTAAAGTGTAATCAAATTATGTTGAAGAAGAAGGTTTCCTTTTCTCGACTTGTTATTTGCTCCTACAAATGATGATAAGCCTTTTGAAGAACTTCTTCTTTGAAGGTAAGAAGGTAAGCATCGTGTTAACCACGTAAGCTTATTGCTGACTCTACCAGGATGGAATCAATAATCAGCAGCAAATACGACTGTCACTGATTTCAAAGTAAAATGGAGAGTAGGTCGAGACCAGAATTGAGAGTTTGATTGATGATTAGCTCGTATGAGGGTGTATGTGCATTTGTACTGTGCATACTTTGAGCTTAGAAGGCAGTTAGAATCGGGGAAATAAAATGTAGGTCTATAAATACCTCCATGAGACTATAAAGCCCATTGGCCTTGCTTTGACCGTGTTAGTTGTCACATTCCGTATGAACTTCGAAAGCACAGGTGTGTATGATAGCTATGTGTGTGTTTTGAATAAACACCCGAACATCTACCATCTCATAATTAAGAGGCCTGCGGTTCTGTGTTGCATCGGATGAAGGAGTGACCTCCTTACATTGTCTATCTCCAAGGGACAGGACAATAAACAAATGACAATGTGATGCCCACATATCTCTCTCTCAAGTCTGCACGGATCAGCCTCATTCTCGGACCATAAAATATCCACCCAATTAATATTGGAGACGCGTTATTTATTAACAATCATAATCAACATAATTGTTTGCTAGAGAAGTGTCTCTACACACACACACGTCTGCCTACAAAAAAGATCAAGTTTAATGCACAATGGGTTCTTGATCTCTTCTTCCATCGCACATTCCTTCCAACTTAGTCATGCAGTCGTCATCTACCCTTAAAACATTTAGTGCTGGGAAGAAAGACTCGATATTATTTAGAATGTGTGTTGTTCATTGTTACAAGTGAAATCAATTTTGGAAAGCAATTAAGTCCTCGTGAGCACAATGTCTCAGCTCAGCATGAAACTTTCAGGAGATGAGATGAGCAAGAGAGACAGAAACAAGTGTTACTCTTTTGGGGTAAGATGCAATCATACACGGTGTAAAATGTAAAAGTCGCCTGAGAACATGGAGAAGGTATGTCTTCAAGAATGTTTTAACGCATTCACTTGAAGATAAGGAAAGCATTTAGTGGAAAGTGGGGATAAAAAATAAAATACGAGGTTCCTTCAGGGCCCCGCTCACTCTTGTGCATCTCCAATCCAAGCTTGTGTGTTTGTGTCAAGGTAAGATTTATCCAGAAATGCGCCCACCCTCAGTTTACTTTAATGTTATAGTGGAAGGGACTTCTTTAATCTGTGTAGGAATGTCTAGGTCAAGATCTAATGACGTTCGTCATTAAGGGATTCCCATTTTTTACTCGCTCATATCTAAAAAGGGACAACTTTTGTATTCGCTTTTGTGAGTCAACACGATTTATTATTGCTGGATGACCTTTCATTACTTGCTTACCCTACATCGTTTCTAAAGAGTACAACACATTTTTTATAAGTTTTATAGTAAGCTTTATGTTTCATATATGAAGAAATCTTCCCAACTCGCAATTTGAACTTTTTGTTCCCGATGAAATATTTCATGGCGATTTAAGACAGGCTGAATAATACGACGTTTCTTGAGGTGGGGAATAAATAATGAGATTATCTGATAAAAACTGATTCAAGTGGAGAGAGATGAGAGTAATTCAGCGATTTCATAGGGGAATCCACGATCAACCTGACACACCATCGCATTAATATTACTTTCATGCTGCCCACAATTTTACCCTCAACAATAGTAGATCGTTTAGTAGTTGTGATCATCATAATCACCATCATCATCGCAGTATCAAAGTAGGACATGGCTTTTTCGAAGAAGGAATTGCATATAGGGAAAATAGGTTTTCAAAGTCACAATAGAATTTTTTGAATGAATTCATCATCATCTCTTCTCTGCCCCCACCACCAA
>JAQGAC010002225.1:0-10928 GCA_034696585.1 Isotomurus maculatus
AAAGTGTGAAATAAGATATGTCCGTGTCTAAACTTAGTAGGAAAGCTGAGTAGGCGTGTCATTCGCATGTTGAATATTTGAGTTCCTCAACAGGAAGAAATGTACCTGATACGCTCAAGGAAATCATTCATCTCGTTTATATCAATTTTTGTGTTCATGCGGTTCGCACCATGAAAGTCTTCTTTTCTCCCTTCTGGAGGAAAGACCGACTCCCTGGGGGGATTTTTATCATTATGTTATGTACAAATGTATTATTTACTTTCATATTACTGCCTGACCTCGTCCTGCAGTCTGTTATGAATTATACGTGTACGTACAATGCAGTTATTGTTAGAGATGATGGTGGAGGTATGGAATCCAACGAGTATCGTTGTTGCGGTAGTGTATTAATTTAAGTTGATGGAGTGTCACAACAGGGAGATCGAGTGCAGCAGCCACTTAAGATTTGCAACGAAGCCGCAACACATGAAGTGAAGTAGATTGTCCTTGAAATGAGAAATTATTTTTAATCCAGGGCAGTCGTGACTTTGTTAGCAAATTGATAGTTTCCTCATCGGAAAAAGCAAATCAGTAGAGTTAACACAGATGTGGTGAGCACGGAGAACGGGTTAAGTTTCAATGACAGCTGCAAACTGTTTGAAGTGCTGATGGTGATATAGATTTACCAACAAGGAGATAATGATCATTTTTTATGCTGCCTCACTAATAGCGATACTTCGTACTTTGTATGAATAGGTAGGCCAACTTTTGTACTAAACTACAAAAGTAATGCCTTCTTCTCTGGTTCTCATTCACGTTGAATTAGCCGAGCTGTAGTTTTGCTTGCTAGTTTTGCGAATTCTCTGGTTCTCATAAAAAATTCGGTTCTGTCCTTGCGTACGTTGTTTGGAATTTGGAATAATACACAATGGTTGTTTATACTGAACGATTTCAGCCTCCGGAAAACACATTGAGGAAGAACCAAGAGACACGTCAAGTTTCCGAACATGAGCTGCGAATTCAGAGGTCCCTGCAGAGGCTCAATGTGCCAGATTGGTACAAAAACTATGCAACTCCAGGAAGTTCTCCAAGCAAACCACCCCCTGGAAAAGAGTTTGGTAGTGGAACTGGCTTGGCAGGTGGATGGTCTGGTTTATCGTCGTCCAAGACGTCATCTTTGACAAGTCTCCAGTCTGCTGGACGTTATGCAGGTACAGAGTTATTCGGTTCATGCCATCTGCGTTTGCAGAGAACCGGAATGAATTGGCAGTTAAATCTCAATATCCCGAATGGGTTTGTGTTTTGCGACAGGAAGTCGAACTCAGTTCTCATCGCGGCTGAAAAGCACGGGAACTGCGTCCACTGGAGGAAGGTCTTCTAGAGAGTCCTTAATGAGTCCGAGTTCCACTGCTAGTGCTAGTCCTTCGCCTTATTACGAACGAAGCTCGTTCACGTGAGTCACAAGACGGTTGATGGGGCATTTTACTGAGACACACGCAATAACGTTCTGATATCGGATTTCAGGTACGGAATGCCGTATGCGCTGACACGATTTGCAACAACACGAATGAGTTGTGGAGCTAGTCCTGCATCACTATCCCCATCGCCATCCCCAGTGGGAGGAATCACGTCGTCTACCTCAACTCCCGTCTCATCTGGCCCCATGTCCCGCTATGGCTACAATAAGACACCCTACCTTGGGTGGCGATCTCAGGAACGTCTGAATTCAAAGACCCTGTATCGATCACCATCAGAGCGGATGGCTGCCGACCTTTTGGCCCAGAAACAAAAGTCATCCACTCCTACCTCCGACTCCGAAAAGCAAGCATCCAGCACTGATATCAGTATTGTAGCTTCCCCCAGGAAAGAGAACGCCTCTGACTTGAGCCTCAACACTAGTGATGACTCCAACAGCAACAAGCTGAACAGGTACACACACAATACCACTGAACTTTATTTTGCTGTCTCCAGCTCACTCGCGAATCTCTTGCAGTTTGGGTAAGAATTTATTGACGGAGGAATCTACACAGATATACAATTCTTGCTCAAACTGCACAAGGACTTGTAGGTGAATGGCAGAAGTGAATATGATTGCTCAATCTTATTTCAGGGTTCGTAGCTCAATAAAGGAAGTATCTAACGCTATAGTGGACTACGTGAACGAGACAAAGCCACTAGACGATGGAATGAATGGAAGAGCTTCTCCAAGACGAGGACTGATATGGTTGGAAAGCTCTTTCGTGGGTACAAAGCCTATCGATTCCCCTGGGACTCCTGATAAACCCTCAGTTATTATGACTTCAAGTCGCAATCGCGGATCTCAGAGTTCATCCCACCACCAGTCGTCTAAAAGAAGTTCTTCAAATTTTGACGAACAAAATGGAGATAATTCTACAATAGGCAGATCCAAGGCTGCAGACACTTCACAGTCTCAGCAAGTTTCTTCCTATCTGTCAAGGAACGGTGAGTAAAGCTGTCTCTTGGAATTAATTCCTCTCTTACACAAAGCGTACATCAAAGTTATAATTACTTTTCTTTGCAATCTATTCGATTTCCTTTTACCACTCAATAGATTCTTTGCATTTATTTTTTAATTAAGTTCAGCTTTTATTGTAATTAATTTTTGCAAGGACTGTTCTCTTCTTCTTCGTAAATTCAACGAGCGGACTTCAGCATCTTGATTATTCGACTAGACAAAGACAATATTATTATTACACGCATGCTGCACCAAGTCATATTCTTGTCTGTAACTATTTAAGTTGCTTTAATTAAGCGATGTATCAGTTGTACCTTTACCCACTGTTAAATTTGTAGATACCCTACATGTAAAGTATTTATCTATGTTATCCGTTGTTATTAATTATTACACATGGTTTGTAGTAGCGCTGTATGAATAATGAATTTATTTTGAATTTCAACGTGACATGAAAGAGTAAACGGATTTTGATTTGAAACTACCGAGAATAAGCTACTGCTCTCTCCACACACACACACACACAGAGCACACATGCATGAATGATATTAATTGAATGTGTCGGTCAACATTTTGTACTTCGTCACGAGTTCTTGTTTTCTCGTATTACTAATGCATTTGTAGTTATTTATTTAACCACACAATTATCCTCAAAGTGACTCTTGAATTTGTAACTTTCTAAGTTTGTTCCCTTTGTAGTGAGATGGATTCATGAATGATGGATCAATCGAACCATGTCTTGTGCAGCCTGTAGCCGTAGTTAGTGTATAAAAATAGTCATTATTGTTGTCCTTTTAAAGTTCTCTCTGCCACTTAGTCTTAGAGTTATCACGCACACGAAGTTTACCCAGTAATCGTTGTTCTGCTTGTCAACAAAAATGTTGAGTTCTAACTCGCCACCCATCATCATCACCCCGAGACATTTAAGACATTCAGGAGATGGACGAACAAAGCAATTCGTCGTTTCTCATCATCTGTTAGAAAATACTGTAGAATATTTCCACCGAACCAACATGTTTGATAATTTATAAAACTAACTGTGCCCTGCTCAGTCATTCTGCTCCGTTCTTCTCCAACTTTCCGTTTAACTTTGTTGATTCGAGTTCAGGGTAAGTCACAGATTTCTTAATAAGCATGTCACACAGTTTTGTCTTTCTTTAAGTAGTTTATACAGTTTAAAGAACCCGTCATAAAATGAAAAATCGCCTTAAGTACCATCGTCATCATCTCTCATCGCGCACCACGATCGCTCCAAAGAGTGAAAGCCCATCGTCTGCTTTCTTTCGCTTCTTCTTCTCTTTGGTTGCTGATGGGCATCTCATGTGAAATTGAGTTGTTACTTACGTACTAACTTGTTTGAGTGCATTCAAATCTGAGTTTGATTGCATGTGACCACCAGAGGTACAAGGGGATCGATCCACGTCTTCCTCTGTGTCTTCTCCAACTTTGGAAGATATTCTTGATTCCTTACTTGCTCTCAGGCGACCAAACAAAAAAATCAGGTCTCGGCCTAAAGGTATGAAAGACCTTTGCTACTCCTCTCCATTTCCCCTCAATCCTTCAACCCACGCCGCCCCACCCACTCACACCTCCCACATCTCTCCCACTAGTTTATAGAAACTACACACACCGTCACCACACCCATTCATTCATCATGTAGGAAAGCTTAGGATAATAAGTGAATCATGTGCGGCAATCTCTGAGAATAAGTAGTTGAAGTGTCCTACCGAAACTGTGCGGACATTCTGCATGAAACTCAGCTTAAATCTAACTGACAATCTCACTGTTTTAGTTGCATAGACACTTCGTAGAGGACTGCTAAGGGTGCGTCACTCACCACCACTAAAAATAATTAAAAAAACTAACTAACCACGGCATGAACTCCGTCGGAAGAAGGGGCACAGCATGCAGCCACGTATATCTTTTTTATATTAAAGACGCTTCTACGGTAGAGCTTGACTTTACTTTCGTAGGTATTAAATTGTTAGTAGAGGTAGTGGAGACCCTGGCACACACGGACATTAGTAGAAAGTTTGGTGTGGGAGACGAGAGTAACAGATTGAATGAGTGGAGACGGGAATTGCAGGTCACCACAAGGACGATGAGGAGGATGATGACGAGAGAGGGTCATCTCCGAAACCCCACCCACCCCTCCCCCCCACGACGTCGTCTTCTGGTGGAGGTGGTCAACGTGAGTACGAAACGCCGGTGTCAGACTGGCAAGAACGAATGAACCAACCCTTGGATGACTCTGCTTATTTCCCTGCTGATACCGATAGCTTTATGCTGACCAGTGCCACGCCGCCCACTACTAACAATGAAGACGTTGAGTTGGGGCGCATTGTTAGTGATAGTGAGAGGAGACCTTTCGTAGAGAGCCCCGTCGTAGTAGATAAGAAGGGGAGGTGTGATAAAGTGAAAGTTGAAGGTGCTACTAGTTCAGTCCGGTTTAGACTGGAGGCGGACGATGAGGAGGAGGAGCCGATGAAGGAGGAACTTGAGTTCGGAACACCCTCCGCCATTGCTGCCCCCACTCTGATAACCAACCCATTAGCTGGTCTAACCGAGTCCCCCACCCCTGCGAGGCACCGTCGGGTCTCATTCGACCTCGACGTGTCCGATAAGGACGACAAAAGTAGCTCCCGTTCTAAACGAGATGAGTGCATCGGTAAGCCTTCCTGCTTTCCATTCGTTTTTACTTTCTCTTGTCTTGGCTTTCTCTTTACGTCACCTTTACTTTCTCTGAACTTTCTTTTCTACACGAGAGGAGAGGAGTTTCCTTCTAGGGAAAGTTGGAGAAAGCAACTCACTAAACTGAGCTTGGCACAATTAAATCCCTTTAGAAAGAGAGATCGCGTGTGTGTAAATGTAAATGTACGAGAGTGTGTAGGATTTTGTGCTTCATTTCATTCGACTGCAGTTTGTGTGAGCGATGTGTGTGTTACTTCTCTTTTAACTTTCTCCGGGGAACTGATTTATTTACATTGGGGGGTGTGTGTGTTTCTTTTGGTAGGAGGCTCAATTCAGTGCAAGAATTCCAAGTGCGGAAAGACAGCGAACGGACTAGAGGCTCGGAGGGAGTTCAAGACGTGTCACAATTGTAATGCTTATTACTGCTCGAGAGACTGTCGACGAATTCACTGGGAGAAACACAAAAAGGTTTGCATGCAGAGTCGCGTGGGTCAGTTGTGCAAGCAGATCATCAGTCATGTTAAGGACGACTCTTTTGTCGTCAGTCAGTTGAGTACGGTCGCCAAACGGGGGTTCCTAGCCAAAGGGAGGGGGTCTGTTAAACTCTTCTTCTCCAGTCCTGACCGTGCCGAACGCTTCCTCACTGGCGGTCTCCCTGAACTCCCCGAACCCTGGTACGCTAACTACCCGGTACACCCACACTGCAGTGACTGTAATCTTGAGTGTCTCTTCTTCGCAGGTACATTCCTCAGTCCGACATGCTACCTGAGGAGATGGGTGCGACGACATTCTCCGAACTGAGTGACAATTGCCGCGGCTACAATCCTGAGACTCGGTTTGTCCTGTACGTGAGTGTGTGTGTGGTGAATGAAGTCCCTACGTCCGGTGCCGTCAAGTGGGAACGGGAAATGATCTCCAGATCTTCCAAAGTAAGACTTCTCATTCCACGTTCGTTTGATGAGAACCAGCCCCACCATCACGCAGCCAACCCAGCTCATCTGAACCCCGATGACCCTGCCGGGGTCTTCTCGTCGACGACGACTCCACTCGAAGAGTCGTCTGTGGGGGACAGTGATACTCTCATTCTAAGATCAGTGCCTACTCCTGCCTCCCAGAAGGTAAAAGTCTCTTCTGACTGAAGTTGCTAAAATACTAAGCTCACTTACAATCCGATCTTTTTTGAAGCCCTAACTGTAAATCCTTCTGTGTTTACTTCACAGCTGAACACGAGCGATGACAGGAGACGTCGTGAAGTGAGCTTTACAAATATCCAGAAGCATCTGATAGAGCGAGGCGTAGACTTGAGAAGGACGTACCCGGACATTTATTCCAAACTGTGTAACTACGTGGAGAACGATGAGCCATTCCTTCCGGTCACAATTTACCCGAAGAACTCTCAAACTGGACGCCAATTTATGTGCGTCATAATGCCAGAGTCCAGTGACACAAGCTACGGAGTGTCTTCAGAGAACCCAACTCAAAAGATTGAAACAATCAATATATCTGAACAATCATAGACAAGATCTAAGCAGCCAATCATCACGTAGAGTCACGCGTGCTAAGACATTCATTCCAAGACACAAACTTAGTTTTAGGTTATTCAGATACGCTTCATCTTCCTGTAGCATTTCACCAGATGCACCTCAAATACGTGTGTATTTTTTGTTACATCACACACACTCATTTTTATCTCGGCTTTCTACACTTTTTTATACGGAAATAACTCACTTTGCGGATTCGCTATGCTGCACCCCTTCGAATCATTGGAAACAAAAATATCAGGAGTCACCTCTCCCACACGAACGTCTAGTCTGCTTTTCTCTTAAGACTTAAATTGGCTTCTGAGTTCACCCAGCAGTGGAACTTTTAACATTCAACACCATCATTATTAATCCTCAATCAAGTAAAAACATAAGGGAATAAGAATCTCACCACCAATCAATGGACAAACTATCAATTTGCACTTTCCTGTGAAATCTTCGGTTTGCAACAAGACCATAAGTATATCTTTAATTTACAGCAATACAAGACTCGTGTGACGGAACCTTCTCTCTTAGTTAGTTATGTCAAGGTTTCGTACTCGCAACAAAACACAAAATGACGGCTGCGTTGTTACTATTTTTCAAGAGTTACTTGACATGTAAACTTCCGTTAGCAAAATACTTGGCTATCGTCAGCATAAACTACTAGAACTTAAACTAGGAGAGAGAAGCATCTACCTTGAATGCCTCAAGAACTGCATATTAGGAATTTCTTCGCTAATTACTACTGTAGCAAATCGTTGGTTACTGATAAGTAGGATTGTAAAGCTATCTTGCCATCTCGACTATAATATTAAACTTGAACAACGTCAGAAATAAGAAATGAAGCAACGAATGCAAACGAGATTTTGAGTTGCAAATGCTAAGTTCTGAGAGATCATGTCTATTTCTGTGAGTAAATGATGGTTTTGTGTGTAGACTCATTAATTATTTAAACGTAGCGAAAGAGGAAGCAAGAAAGAGATAGCGTAATAAATAATTACCCAGTTGCCCCCTTGTGTCTCAATGTAATATTGTTACAAAGTTCAATGAGATTCGATTTCGAACAATCATTTAAATATCTGTATTTGTATTTGTATTTACTATGTACCAAAATGACACCCATAAGAATACATACCTACTCAAATGTTTTCTCTATACAATGAACAAGTCATTCATTACTTTTACAAACTATCTAGGTCTGTACTGGTCATATTTTAGAATTAATTTACTGAGACAGTTGCAGCAATCGCAAGAAATGTATGTATATTAGTTAAATTCTAAGAGTGAAATAATAATTATTGTTGTAAGGAATAAAACTTCTATACTGTGTTATACCATAAAGAGTTAAAACAGGAGAGACAGTAAACACATTTTACAAAATTAAATACAGCCTTCACTACGGAACACTAACTATTTAATCTTAAACTGAACGATGCATGTCAGAGTTTGTCTGAAGTTTAAAAATTACATTCACTTTTGACAAATATGTTCCGAAATCCTGTAAGTTGTTTGGTGCCAAAAGTTAATAAACAGTAATATTACAAGAGAAACAGTGTAGTCTTTCCCCACGCCTACAAAACTTCAAATCACACATACTTGCAAGTTCATGTCAGGAATAGTCACGACAAATTCAAATTGTCCAAAAAAATTATTTGCACTCTAGCCCATGTCACCGTCTTGATAATCTTCCATCTCTTCATGTTCAGGATCATCAGCTGGGTTTCTCTTCCTTGTGTATGCTCTTCTAGCAATCTGGGGTGGATTGTCTGATTCTCCATGCATCAGTGAATTACGGTAGGCTAAAACAAAGATAAAATAAATCATTTGAAACCATACAATCTGGTGAATACACAAATATTGCGAATGTAAAGCTACCGTAAAGTGGCTGCCAGTGACTTCCTTGACTTGAGGGAGTGGCTGATCCTACTCGACTATCAAGAAATTGAAGAACGACACGCTTGTCTTGTTTCAAGAGTTTGTTTGTAAACTCAGAAAGGATTTCCAGGAAAGGAAGATTGGGCGGAGGTCCTGTAGGATCATTTGGATTTTCGAGAGGATTGACTGAATAAAGTATTCCTTCCCGATGCAAAGCTGTAATAGCATCTCGATTACGAACGGCGTCCAATCCAAAACTCAAAGCAAATCTCTTCGCCAGATCTTTCAGGGCCGTAAATTCGTCGTGCTGTCGATCAACCATCCAGCTGTTCACTTTAGGGAGCTCACCAAAGACGCTAGTCAAACTCATGACCATTGTTAAGGCGCAGTTAACCTTATTGATTTCCCTGGCCTTTCCTAAAGTTGCTTTGATGATATCCCCATAGTCGTTGTAGTGCTTCACATAGAACTTAAAAACGTCGGACGCCGCACTGATCGGCATTACATTGTACACAATAAGCTTGCAGAATTGTGCCAAGTAATTTCTCATCTTGTGAAGGTGTTCAATTCTGGCATGCTCGTCCATTTCATCATCCCTATCGTCATTGAAAACATTACTTTGCATAAACTTATTTAGTAATCGCTGAAGATCTGAACTGGGCTTGAAGACTAAGGTTTCCATCCATTTTTGGTATCCCAACTGATCACAAAACACAATAAGTGCATCACACATTGATGTATAAGCTTCTTCCTTGAATGTATAAGACGATTCAGGGTGCGCGATAAGATTCTTCATAGATTCCATGTAGTCATTCAGTTTTCTGTGCAACTTGGGAACGTCATCCGTACCTGACACTCCATGTTCACCTTTTTCTTGGATATTCTTCAGATCCCATAAAAGCGCAAAATAGCAAGCTCCAATGGCATGCTTCACACTCTCTTCGGGATACCAGGTTATGTTGTTTTCCGTGGTTCTAATAATTCGGAATAATCTCTCCCACACATCAAACTTGTCAAAACTATGGCATCCGTAAAAAACGGCGATCTTTCTCAGTCCCGTGTTGAGATTGTAGATTTCATCACGATCTGCTTCACCGGACTCATTTACTGTCATCTCATAATTTTCGAGCGCGTCCATAACTTTCTGCCAAATTGATTCCAGAACATTCATAAGAGCTACCTCCGTTCTACTAGATTTTCTTGCGTCGTCACAACAGATGATTTCCAAAGTTTTAGCTGCTATTTCAAGTACATCAGTCTCAGCATGTTGGTCTGTAATTTCTTTGATGTGTTCTAGGAGCAAGTCAAGGGATTTTTCTTGACGAGAAGTTGTGTAAATTTCCAAGTCAAAATATTGAGGAAGAGAAAGGAGATTAGACACCTTTTCTGGATCAGCTTTATATTTAGAGAGCAAGGAAGGGAGTGATGGAATGAAATGCTCTGTAAGTCGAATCTTGTCATCGCTGACTTGCTTCAATTCCTTTGCTGACAAAATCTTCCTTGTCGGACCTCGGCCTATGGGCGGTTCTCCTGTTGCACACTGTCTAACCGCACAAACCATGATTTCTATCAATGATGTTTCTTGCTTGTCGTCCAACGGTTCTTCATGTGGTCCAGGCTCCTCCAATAGAAGATCCGACATACACTCCCAGTCTTTCATCATAGGGTTTGATTCGATCAGGGAATCAACTAAATATGCTCCGTGCTCATGCAATTCCGATTCGATGAAAAACTGCACGAGATCCCTAATGAGGGGAGTATTAGGAAGCCTCTGTTTCCCTCTAAGAGTTCGAATGTTTTCTACTGCTCCTTCGTCGACAACAAAAAGTCGCTCATTCAAAAACTCTCCAGCTGCTTGAGCTACTGCTCTATGAGATGAATAAACCAATTCATACACCAACTCACAATCCTTATCCGTTAAGATCTATAGATTACACAAAACAATATATGATTAAATTGCAATTAAATTTCAGAATCGTTAAATAATAGTCTAAAGTACCTCTCGGTGGTATTTATGAATTAGTATGACTAGTTTAACAGCCTGTACTGCTACATCATACTCCTTATCAAGCGTCATTGCTACGATTCTATCCTTGAATTTACTAGTGAACAACTCGAGTTTTCCTTTGAGCTCTTCAGTCGCATACAGTGGTTGAAGAGCTTGCAGACACTTCAGTCTCACCTCCCCAACTTTGTCATGAAGCGTCCATCCAATGTACTTCAAGTACGAATCATCCAAAAAGTTTTGATGAAATTTCTTCATCCAAATCCCGATTTCTGACATGCAAATAGCTCGAATCTACGATAAAATAGAAAATATTTAGTCCGCATTCTTTGAATCGAAATAAGTAACACTGAATATATTCATCGGAAACTTACTTCAGGTA
>JAQGAC010002226.1:0-10927 GCA_034696585.1 Isotomurus maculatus
TTTCAGTATTTACGCATGCTTATGTAACATTATCGTTTTGGTGTTGATTTTTGATGTTTTCTCATTATAATGAAGTTGATTATTTCAAAATAACTGTTGTCGTGCATAGTATTAGATGATCTACCAGTAAGCCTTGAAGTTACCATGCGCGCATAACCTGACATTGGGGTACTTCGTGAAGGCCCACAGATTCATTCCGAAAATGACGAATGTTACAGTTGTTTAGCCCAGGAAACGGCAATCCCTTATACGATGCTTTAATATTTGAATAATGGAGTTGCCCTTACAAACAATAAATATTATCCCAGGAACCGGAGTTCGATATAGGTATGTAATTATAATGCTAACAGGGCAGCAAATGTGTAAGACAGTTGATGAGCTACAATGGCTGTCTTCACATTTCTTTTCATCATTCCGAATGGACCCGCACGGATCCCAAACGGCTTAAGAGACCTTACCACAATTTTAACAAAGCTGGATTTGCAGGCACTTCTTGAAAGTTCCCTTTTAAACTCACAGCAATTGTCAAAGACGCTGTCTTCCTCAGTAACTAAAGTTAAAATTGCAAGGCTGCAATACAAGGCCGTATTAAAGATAGTAACATATCCTGAATTTCCTAGGCTTGAGTACATCTTTACCACTGCGTAATTACACACAACCATTCCAATCCCAAAGGTGCTCACCTGAATTGGAATGTGAATAGACCAAATCCATTCAAATACAGAAATGTATGTTTGCAAGTATTTGTACACTCTAATATGCTTTATGATATAGCGTTTGGAGTGACGGAGTTTCCCATGCTTCAGCTTGTGAACGCTGTTGTGAATTGTTTCATTGATGGTAGAAAAATTGATCAACGAAGTTAGAGTGTTGATGATTGTTATTCTATGATTATTCACGTAAAAAAATGAGAATAGGATCCATCGGGTGAAATATTTCCCCAAGGAGAAACAATCCAGGTTTAAGTACAAGAAAATGAGATTGACCTAAGGTCCAAGTAGGTCGTAACCTCGATTAACGGCTCCGATTGTTCCCGAAGGTAAAGTTAGGTACCGGATGATCACTTGCTGATATGCAAAGAATTCCATTACTTGGATGTGCAGAGATATTTCAGGATCGTATTTGCAATGGGGTGAGATCTCTGCAACAGTAAGGAAATATGAAGGAAATGTATGTAGCAGTTAGTTACGACTTTGGTATATAATTGCTTTAGTACTCTTTGCAAATTGAAGTATAGGCTGAAGATGGTTGATGCTATTTGGAATGGAATTGGGATGAAATGTAAGTATCCAATTGGGTACAGTTAAATAAAAGACTGAAATTCCTATCATAAGATTTACCAAAACCGAAAATGAAGTATTAAGTCGGTGGCTTTGAAAAATTTGGGAAATCAATTGTGCCATACAAATAATTAGCAGACAAAATAAGTAGACAAATTCGAATTCGAGGTAAAATCTCTGTCGTCTTTTTAAGCGGTGCATATCTACTTTTGAATCTTTGTTGATATTGTAGGGACACACTGAAAAGAAAGAGGATAACTTGAAGGCCCACTGAAGGGTTCGGTAGAAAGTTGGGAGCGCCATTTAGAAGCAATCAAATGTCCTGGCACACAATAAGGCTTAGAATGAGCTGGCCAAATATTGGTAAAATTTAAAATAAAGAAGTTTACGTGTAATAAAGCTTCTGAATAGTACGCAATATCCTAATGATTTAATTATATACAACAATAATATTTAAGCCGGCTTTTCATTGTATTCCTATGGGAGTTTTGCAATCCGTTTCTATGTCAGGTAGTATCTGTTGCAAAAAAAACATTTTACCATCGATTTCAACAGAACAACATATAAGCAAATTGCTACCCGAGTTTCCTGTTTTGCTTATACATAAGCATAATTTACCAACATTATTTTTGCGTATGAGATAGAACCTAATAAACGAGCGAATAAGAGGCAAATATTAAGGGACCTGTTGCAATTATCTTATTCAAACCTACTATGTTTCACAACTGTGAAGACATGAATACGAAAAACCTTGGTTACAAGTGCCAAGTACGAATTTGATTAATATTTTTACTTGCAATATTTACTTGCTTTATTTTCTAGCATTATTTTCTGGAACAGTACAATTTGTTAAAAAGATTTTGAAAATTGTTTTGGAGATGATTAAAGGTGTTTATACATACGCATGGTTAGTCCACAAAAATATCTTTTATCTAGGACCGTCACATTTTCGTTTCCTTACCACATTAGGCGTGAATGAGCAGCTTTTAAGCCAGAGTGAATCTTAGAGCAAGGAGGAAGTGACGAGGAAAAGTCTCTTAATTCTAGCCTTGCAGACAGATACTTCAAACATCTCGTTCTTTTTCCACTGGCACGCGTCATGTGACGTCATTTTCTAATTATAAGTGACCATACCGAACTTCCTATACGAATAGTAAACGTCTTATGCTAATCCCATCCAATTAGATTTGCCAATTCTTCTTACGATTTATTTCAGAATAAAATTGGTAAAAATTACTTCATTGTCAAACAAGGTCACAACTTGGGTCAAAATAGAAATCTTGGCAAATACTGGCACTCAGTTGATTGAATCTAAAATTGTGAGGTCTGTTTTGGAATTATTAGTTCAAAGGAAAATGTTTCTAATGTTCCAAATGTTGTGTAATACGCAATTAGGAAATTGGGTGTTATGAAATTCAGAAGTATGAAAAAGAAGCTTTAGATCTCTTGTTCTTTTGTTTAAAATTCTTGTACATATAAAAGATCACATAAAAAAGGATGCACGTTATTTAGCGTCCTTTAAACATAATTTGTATTAATTCTTTGCGAGCCGTCAATGCGGTTAAGTACTTTTCAATGTCAAGTAGAGTGAGATAAATAAGTATAACGATCCATCTAAAATCAGGAACAAGTTGCGACCAAATTAAATTTAACTCATTCATAGTCAAATTGTCTACCGATACAACATTCCTGCAACTACAACTATAGGAAAAAGGGGAAAGGGGAATACAATAGCAGAACAAGTTTTCCCTTAGCTTTTTGAAAAGTTAAACAATTCCAATTCAGGTTTGAGTGAAATATGGTTTACTGTCTCGATTTAAATTAACATGCACGAACATTAACATGCTTCATAACCTACGTTTGTTTAATTTGCTGTTTCTGGATGTGACTTGTTAGAGTGAGAAGGAATACAATTTTGGATGACAAACAAATGCACGCAGGAAAAGTCCCTGAGCTCATTTGCGGACTCGAACATGTTCTCCAGAAATGGAATTAGTTGGAAGACAATACTTACTGCATTAAGAAGGAAATGAAAAATTCAAGCGTATAAATTACTCTCAAAAGTTTGCTTTGGAATACATGAAACATCATTTCTAAAATATTCCTTCACAAACTGAACTATAATCGACACAATTTATTTCTTACTTCTTGCTCAGAACTCATGTGACATTGACTTGATATTGCCCAAACGAGTAATAATGACAAGCTCTGAATAATTAATTTCCTGCGCATATTAGAATTTTCTTCATTCAACCTTTCGGTATCTTTCAATCTTTTTGATTTTTATTAGATTTGGGTAGGAGAAAATGGTTGGTGCTCAAAATATCGATTCTAATTCACATGCCCGTAGATTCCCTTCTTTCGATTCCCTTGTATAATTTACGAGCAGTTGAAGCTAGAGAAATGATTTCAAATTGTAAAAATTTTCTTGATTAAGTATAAGAGAAGGAAAAATCTACAAATGGATATAAACCTTGGATTCATTATTAAGTTAGAATAAAGTGAGCATTCTTCTACGTTCATGCATTTCATCGTGAATTCTTGATTCTTACCGAGCTCAGCAATGTCCACAAATTCTGAAGGATACTGACATCAATAAATCATCCAATTAATATGTCCGGTTGGTTTTTAAGCTTTTAATTAAGGCCTCTAATATGAATCCTACAAACTTTCTTATTTTATTTCCAGTGAAGACTTAGTTTATCTCTGTAAGCCTTGTAAGACATAAGGACTACTATAAACCCAGAATTCAACGCAGTCTACTTAATAAATTCGAAAGAAATGTACAATAAGCACTTGCTTCGGACCCTGAATTGGACTTTCAGGGTTTCTTCTGTCCTTTCTGTGTGTCCATATAGCGTTAAACCTGACTCAAGCATTTCCTTTTGCCCAATTAAGAAACGACAAGGCGTCTATCTTCGGCTTGAGTTCGTGTATTTCCTTTCAGTCCTGCTGATATGTATCGTGGAGTTAACCAGCTACATTTTCAACAACAATCGTGTTACATCACCTTTTGCCATGCTGATTAATGTTGCGTATGCAATCCTGGTTTGTCAGTTGGCTGTTCCAAACTGGATCCTCAGTTTCAAACCTGATGGAGTGCCCAAGAGCATCAACCATTTGCTACCTATCAAGCAATATGCTCAAGGTATCTTACTAATTAAAGCCGTTCTTGCTCATATCTTATTAGATGAATTTGCAAAATACTTTATTCAGAAGTTTCATCCAACAACCGCTCGGAAGAAAAGTCACTGCACACCAGAATAATGGAAGCATTTGCGTATCATCAGGTAATCACCAGATACTTAAATCTGCCATCAGCAACAACTGGAGGAGTTGTAAGGGGCTATGATCCTTTAGGACCGTACGTGGACATGTTGTTCTTCTATCTGAACCTAAGCTACTTAACTGTAGTAAAGAAAGTCTTACGGTGGATATTATTCTTTCTATTTCTCATTAATAATCATCGAATAAGCAATATTCAAACAATAAGCTCCTTAATTTGCTTCTCTACAATCAATGATACAATCAAGATTGTTATGAAGGAACTCAATTACGAAGAACTGTATAGGTTCAGACGAAGATTCATGAAAAAGGTGCAGGTTTATAAATATCTGCAGACATATATTTCAACCTTTGAGTGGACGTGGGTTACTTACGTTCCAGTGCAGTTGAGCACAATTGGCCTTGCAATGGTTGTGTGTAATTATGCAATTATAAAGATGCATGGGACTTTGGGTACCGCTGGAAATATTGCCATTTTTAATACAGCGTCATTTTTTGCTCTCACGATTCTGACTGTTGTAACAGAGGAAGTCAGTATTTACGAAAATTGCTGTGAGTTGAAGACAGCATTGCTAAGAAATTGTAATAGTTCATGCTATGAGAGAAAAGTCATCAAGTCTCTTCAAATATTTGGAATCCGAAGTGGTCCGTTTGGATTAATCAAAAGGGGCGTGAGGACTAAACTTGTGGATCAACAGTTATCTTACACATTTGTTGCTTTATTGGCTTTGTAGCTGTAAAATGTAATGATCAGTCTGAATTGTAAATAATAAAGGTCTGGAAATGTATGTCACTGGAGTTATGAAACTGAATGAATTCCCTATTATTCGTTTGTGACCAACTTACAGGTTTGGTTCACATTTCCTGTCTTCACCTACACACCATGCTGGAATAAGATCTTAGCATTTCCACGAAGCTAACACTGCTCTAGCATGGCTTTAGCTGAGAAGCTCTATAATTGGTCAGTTGGAATATTTAATTGCATTGATAAACGAGAATTTTAAATTTAAGATTACCGAAGGATAACATTCGCAAATTCAGCTAGAAAAGCTTAAGCTCTAACAAAAAACACCAAACAGTTTTATAATTCAAGGTAATGCGTACAAGGATTTAACTTATCCTATACTCCATAATTTAAAATTGCCTAATTTTCAAAGAAGTATTGAGGAGCAGCTAAAAGTCGATGTAAGCCTACCTCGAATCGCAAGGTCAGAATACACTGCTACGTTTAATGTTCATGTAAACTCTGGAATGATGTTTTAATATTGCCAACACGCAGTTGATAAAATAAAGCGAACCGACATCAACACAGAAAGCAATAAAATGTTGAAATGAAGGTTGAAGCGACCCTTGTATGAACGTAGAATGTGCAATATGTTCAATATGTTTCCCGATTGCTAGACTACAAAGAACTTCACACAAAACACACATGAAATTGTATGCTTTAGATGTATATCAGTATAATATTTCACGATTGCTTTCTAAATAACGACTTAGCTGTTATCTTAAACCACTCCTATTTCAGCTCCCTCATAGTTAATTCATTATGGGTTATTAATGGGTAGAATGGGTATTAATCAATCGAATTTGCATGAGGAAGCTGTTTACAAAAAAGCTACAACGGTTAAGAATAATAGTTTCCTAAATTCCTAATAAAGTTATTGGCTAATTTGGATCATGTTGAGAGTAAAGCTGTATTGCTTTCACTACGCACAGCTCACTCTACTTTCATGTACACTTTGAATTTCTTTGTCTCAACCTGTCTCAAAATATCCATCACCTAATGACGAGTAAAACTTTGTTTCGAGGTCTTCGGTGGACATTTAGAATGTCATCGGTTCTTTCTGTGTGTCCCTACAGAGTTGATTCCAACTCAAATGTAATAATACAGCCAATCAAACGGAGACAAAAGCTTTATCTCAAATTCGGATTCTTCTACTTTCTTTTCGTCTTGGGGATGTGCGCATTAGAGCTAACACTAACTGTACTCAAAGTCAAACAGGTTTCCTCCTCATTTTCGATAATGGTGAACATATTGTTGGGCTTGACTGCATATAGTTTGATTGTTCCAAACTGGATCCTTAGTTTCCACCCTGCTGCCATCCCAAATTGTATCAACGAAATAAAACCTATTCATCAGTTTGCTCAAGGTACACTAGAAACTTAGCAATCAAAACTAATTAATTATGAATACTGTTTGATACCCTCTTGCAACAATATTTGCAGATATTTCCTATTGCAGCTGTTACCATTCTGGCAGATCGTGCAACAAAACTCTTGTGGAAGTCTTTACGTACTACCAAGTGATACTGCGTCACTTGAATCTGCCTTCGGGAACCATAGGTGCGGTAATGAGGGGATATGATCTTCTAGGTCCTTACGTGGATATCGTATTCTATTTGTTAAACATGAGCTCCTTTGCAATGGTGAAAAAGTTCATTCGATGGATTTTATTCTCGTTCTTCGCAGTAAATAACAACAGAATAAGCTTAACTCAATTATTAACTTCCTTGATATGTTTCTCAAAAATCAACCAAACAATAGATATATTAATACACCAGCTTAAATACGAGAAATCTATATGGTCTCTCACAGGTTTCTTAAAGAAAGTGCAGGTGTATAAGTACCTTCAAACTTATATATCAAAGTATGAATGGATGTGGTGTCCTTACATTCCAATTCAAATCAGCACAATCGGACTTGGTTTGGTTGTGTGCAACTATGGAGTGATTAAGATGTACTCAACAATTGGCAATACGGGTTACTTTGCTGTGTTCAATTCGGCGTTGTTTTGCATCCTTTCTATCGTAACTATTGTGACAGAAGAGGACAATGTTTATGAAAACAGTTCTGAATTTAGAAAAGAATTGTTCAGAAATGTTTCTGGCTCCTGTTATGCTAGAAAATTAGTTAAGTCTTTGAAGACGTTTGGAATATGTGCTGGTCCCTTTGGCTTGATGAAGAGGAATGTTCGTACAATACTTGTCGAGCAACAGTTTACATACACATTTTTTGCTCTGCTGTCGCTCTAGCTGCATTAAAAGTGATAAGATTTTGGGTGAAAACGCTTGAGATGAACTTCACCCAACTTATGTGATTTCAAGGTTTACAAGAAATACAGTTATATGGTAACATAGTTAATGTTGATACAACTTCTGGTAACCTCATCATCCCCATCGATTATAAAGCATAAAGTACGCCAATAGAATTGATGAGATATTTTTGGATTTTCCTAATTTAATGCATATTAGTTGTTATTGGATTATTAGTAAATTGAACAAATAAAAGCTGCTTGAAATGCTAACATTGTGTGAAATTCAATAAGCCTGCGTGAATTACCTTGCAAAATATACAAAGAGATAGCTGCACTGTACTTAAATAGTTATAGCTAAAAAAAAGTATAATAGGGGATATGAATTTCCTTTAAATCAGGTTCTAATTGGAGAAGCCTCCTGTATTGAAAAAATACATCGACTTTTCTCTTCTAACCTTAAAGCTAAGATAAATGCTGTCCGCTGGGTCGTGAACAAATGTACGGAGGTAAAGTCGCTTACTCAGTACTTCTGCTTGAGCAATCACGTTTAGTTTTTGATTATAATCGTATCCTTCAATTTTAATGAAAAACTCGGGATCTGTGTGACACAGTGTGATAAGTAATTGGTTACTAAAGACGGAACAAATTTATCAGTTAACTGGTTTGGAAATGGCATCTTCAACCCATGTTCCGTTCTTCCTGTGGACTTCCCAGTGTTTCTTTCTCATTGTCGCCAGTGCCCATGACTTCCCACAAATGTGACACGAATACGGCTTCTCTCCAGTGTGTGTCCTCATGTGATTCTTTAGTGCTGCCGGGTCAAAGAATGTTTTAGCACAGAAATGGCACACTTGGTCCTTCTCGCCTTTGTGACTTTTCATGTGAAGTTTCATTGAATAATCCGTCGTCAGCATCTTTCCACATTCTGGGCATAGTAACCCTTTCATCCCTTCGTGCTCCACTTTCCTGTGCCTTAGGAGCCGCTTCGTCGTTGAAAACTGTTTTTTGCACACGTTGCACTCCAACGGTTTCACGGAATTCTTTTCTGCGTGAATATTTCGCACATGATCTTCCAGATGTTGCCTGCTTTTAAATCCTTTTCCACAATCTGAACATTTGTGGGGCCATTCTCCTCTGTGAATTCGAGCTTGATGGAGTTTCAATTTGTACGCACACTTGAATCTTTCTGAGTGTTCGCCCGAACAAAGTTGACACTTGATTCCTCCTACCGTGTGCTTCGCTTCCAAGTGATCTTTTAAGTTCAGCCTATCATCGAATCTGAAAGAACAAGAACTTCCCTTTAGCTAATAATCTAGTTAATCGACTTAATGTTTTTATCTCTCTTACGTTAATTTACAAACGAGGCAGTTCCAATTTCCGTTGAGATCTGTCTTGTGAGTCAGTTGGCAAGTTTTTGCGTGGCTTTCTTCAGCGTATTTTGTGCCACATCCTCCTTCGCCTTTCTGGCAAGTCGACGTGAACTCCGCCAAGTGGGTTTTCCTTTCGTGCTCTTTCATTCCAAATAGACCTCCTGCCTTAGCCACACCACAAAAATGACAACGCACTGATTTCTTTCCACGCCCACTTGGGCCTCCAGAACATTCAGTCTGGATTTCTTTTTCACTCACAACCTTTTGAGGGGTCAATAAGTAGGAATGGACTCTCCTGATGTGATTGTCCAAATCAGATGGGACGTTAAATGTCAACTGATTATCCTTGTCGCACAGCTCACATTTAAAAGTTGAAATCTTGTCTTTGTGAACTTCATTGTGAGCGGAGAGAAGTTCTTTTGAGGTGAATCTTTTGTGAGGAGAGCAGCAGAGACAAAAAAATTTGAGGTAATGGGAATGAAAGGTCAAGTCATGAGATTGGAGGTCTCCTGGAGTAAAAGAGCTTCTTCCACAGATTCTAGAATAGAGGAGAGACTCCCCTTTTACATTGATTGAAGATCCAGCAAAATGGACCGACTCGTCGTGATGAAACTTTTCTTCCTTCTTCGGAAATCTCAGGTCACAATAGAAACAGGAATACTCTCTTCGGTTGCGAATTTGACTTTTACACTGGATCTTATTTTTGACCTGAGAAACTCGACGCTTTTTCCTGTGTCTGGTCTTTACAAGATCTTCTTCACTAAATTCAAAAAATGTGTTGAGGTCCAACTCGGATATTTAGGTTAAAATATAATTTTAGAGAAAGACTACATAAACAAGTATTACGTGATTTCAGAATTGTTTTCATGTGGTTCCTCGTTCTGAAGCGTTGGGTTGAAATCGGAATCATTTTCCATTTGGTCATCGTCTTCTACGGCTGGTTCGTCTCCAACAGGAAGAATCTCACTGCAATTAGAATCCAAGTTAATTTAATACTCGTTTAGAGTGTAATAAAATTTAAATGAGTTTCTTACTCTTCAGTATCCGCATTCGCTTCTTCCAGTCGCCGAATTTTCTTTTGACTTATTTGCTCCATTAATGCATCCAGCTGTTTCTTCAATGTTTCCAGTAACTGTCCCAACTTGTGTACTTCCTCTCGTATTTCCACACATGGCTTGCAGAGTATATTTGTCTGCACAAATTCTTTTATTTCTTCTCTTGAGAATTCTAAGTGGTCGTGAGGATTTTGTTTCGTACCTCCGAATACTCCACACCATTTGCATGGAACTTCTGAATTAGACTTCATTTCCAATGGAGTGCCACTCACCTCTGGAGCTGAATTTCCTCGTCTTCCCGTTCTTATTCCCCGTTTTTGAACAGTTCACATGCAATTTAAATGCATTAAATGTGAACTGGGGAATTGTTTTGGTAATAATTAAGTTGGGTCTATTTCCCGCAATTTAATTCTCCGTCCGCCCCAACTCAGGTGTCTCATGCTGGTGGCTCATTTGCCAGGATTCGGGTTGAGGGATGTCTATAATATAAGCTTCGTGCAACTAAATAGCTACTTTTTGACCTATCCTTTCTACTATATTGTTAAAATCTGTGGAAGTTAAAGTGGATCAGTAATAACTTGGACACATAATGCCGATAATTCTCTGCGGCCTTCAAGTAGTTTTAAATAGTAAATTACTATTTGTGAATAAGTAATTAAGTATTCTAATTTACTTCTCAGCTTATTAAATTTTGGGAGCCGGTTCTGAATGTGAAGGAATTGAAAGCAAAGATATCGGAAGTAAGTAATTGGAAGTAAAAAACCTACGCCAAGCAGATTCTGGAAGCCCAGATAATTTACTTAAAACTTAAGGTTCTTAAGGGTTAGGAATAATTTGTAGATATTTAAATAATGTACTCAAGCTACCTCTATTTGAAAGGGGTTAGTAGGGGTTTTAAGTATG
>JAQGAC010002227.1:0-10924 GCA_034696585.1 Isotomurus maculatus
ATGGGAACATTACAATTGAAATACTTATAATGATCAAACCACTTGTCGATGGCTGTTTTAAGTAGCACACTTCTCGATGTAGAAGGTGGATGTAAAACTACAGAAAATGAAATTTAGGTTTTATTTTCATACACTCAGTTTAAGGGCTAATCGAGAATTTTCGACGAGAAAAAGTCAGACTTAACAGTTGGAGGACAGATCAATCTTAAATTTCATTGCACGCTGTCCTTTGATGTCTTCACGATCTTGTGGACGTTTACACGCTACTTTTTCAGCCCAAGTCTGAACGTCATTTGTAAGCTACAAATTAAAATGTAACGCATGAAGATAATTTCATAATTACAATTAAAAGAAATGGATTACCTTTTCGTCCATTTCTAATGAAGAAAGGTTGCCTTTGTCTCTGAGATCATTTATGTAGTCAAGTGTCTTAAATCTTCAAATTAAATCAAGTTAAACTTACAATGTTAAACGTTTCATTTATGATAAATATATGGATTGCTAGACTTGTAGATGAGATGCTACCCAACATTCAACTATCTACAATAGCTAAACGTACTTACTGCCATGATTTGAACTTTTGGACCGTAAGAGGTAGTTCACTACTTCCGTAATAACTTTTGTCGTATTGTTCTTCTTCTTGAAAGGAATCTGTTTGGTAATCAGAATCTTCAACGGTATAAGTATTGCAGTTAACAATTGGAATTAAAAACAAGACAGGTAATACTTTCATTTTACTGTTTTATTTCTTAATTCTGTTGAATATTTTGTACTCTGTCAAACTTATATGCTTCGTGATTAAAGCCAAGCGAAAGAATGTGTAGCTCTTTCTGTTCTGAGGTGATTTTCAAGTTGCTGGTAATAAAACAACCACGTGTGAATTTTTATTTTCTTTCCTCCTTACCCAACTGTAGTATAGTTGTGCAGAAACCATACCGTCAACCGTAGAAATTGGAATGTTGTTTAAAGGAATATTTACGTGAGAATAGATTTACAAAATCTAGTTAAACAAGCAGAGAGATGTCACGGATAATCTTTAGTGTTGTTTGTATGGGGGAATAAATCTTCTTCTTGCTTCTTTACTCAAGCAGAAACAGCCAAGAATTAAGTATTCATTGATGGAGGAAGCGATAAGTCTCAGTTGGATGATTGTTGGCAGCACCTTTAGTGTTTAATTACAATTTCTGCGAATATTAATTAATCTTTAGTATGGAAGAAGTTGAGAAGTACAAGTGCAAGAGTGACTTTTTCCCACGTGTGTTACGCACTCTTTTCAACAGCTGTGGTCAGTTCTGTATGTGATTACTTCTTGCCTGTTTTAATTATGTTGTGAAGTCTGGGAGTCTACTCAAGCGATTCCTTCATATTCACTCCTGTGTCTCGTGGTTGCTCGTGTGTAAATTTAATTCTGTTGTTGCTTGTGTCAGTTGATATGAGTTTCGCTTTGTTTGGAACAGAAGGCAAGTCTCGTTGGAAACAATTTAACGTGTAAACTGTAGCCTGATGTTAACATATTGATGTCTTTGTTGCATAAACGTCATGCAGGGTAACTACTAGGAGAATATGGGAAGGTGAATTTGCAGCTTGTCCTCCCGGGCTACCTGAATAATAAGTCCAGAGAGTTCATGCTCTTTGTCTCTTTCGTAAAATATATGTAAACCTCAAGGCTTCTCTAAGCGTGTGCCTCTAAAAAATTTGATTTTAGAAAGCCATTGCTTCCGTGAGGTAAGAGAGGTGACACAAAAAACATCTTTAAGTTTTAAATACTCAGGGAGATTTAATGTTTAAATGCTTGAACTGTTAAAATACGTGTCAGGTAGACTAAACATATGTTTTACAAAATTGAAAATTAGGGGATGAAATTAGTAGATATTCAGATTTTCTAAAGTCAGCAGAAGTTACAGTTTAATTCTGAATACCGTTACCAGTGTAAGATAGGTTGCATTAATTCTAAATCGACACATATACCCAAAGGTGAATGAATTTTGGGATCAGCCCAATTGTACCAATCCCGTTGAGTTGAATATAAATCTTGCGAGATTCGAAACCTCCCAGATAGGAAGGGGTAGAAAAACACCATAATTTATTTTCTATGTAAATAGCTGCGAATTTTCCTGAAATTACTTGATTTGTAATTTTTAATAAGTTTTAATTTAGGAGTTTAAATTTGTATAAATTACTTTGGGATAATATTAACCCACTTTTTTTACACCAACAAATGCAGTTATTTATTGACTTGCAAACTTCCGAATTATATTCATATGTCAATTCAGGTTTTATTTATATTTACCTGAACGGGAACAATACAAGTACAAGCATTCATATGATGTAGACGTGATTGGAAATTTGAACAAAAGGATACAGTTTTATCTATTTTAACAGGCAATTTAAGAACTATAAATTACTTTTGTGTAATCATGAACTAAGCTGTTACTTAAAGCAATGCTTAACGGTCGCTGTTAGTTAAAAATCTAGTTATTTTTGGATGAACCATCTTCTGGGATCTATTTGATGTTTCGAAGCAATGTCTGGTGCAAAAAGATTTAGATCAAAAGTCATCCGGACATGCAACTAGTTTCGAAACATCCAGGTAGTCTCTATCCACAAATGCAATGTATTGTCTTTCCAATTCTTGATTAATAATTCTGTTGTATCGTCTTCTATTGTAGTTGAAGCGTGCAAAGATCAAAACGGAGTCAGATTCCGGACAGGTAGCTACCGCAAAACCTACTTCTTCATACTGCCTTCCCATAATTACGGTGTAGGGACCAACCTGTCATATTGTCGCAATAAGTACGACATATTTTATTATTAAATCAAAAGGATTTGTGTGTCAATAAATTATAAAAATAACTAACCTTCTGAAAATTGTCAGCACCAGAGTATACATCTTCTAACGTAATGGGTTCATTACAATCGAAGTACCTAGAAAGTTGAAACCATTTATTGATGGCTTTACGAAGTAGAACTGTTTTCGATCGAGAATTCGGATGTATGTCTGAAAAGTAAAAAAAAACACTGTTGTTAAAAATGTGGTTACACAAGGAAAATTAATTAAATGTTGATATTAGCAGTCTCAATTAGTTAAAGCAAGAATTACATTTGGTCGACAGGTCAATCTTGAATTTTCTTGCCCGCTTTCCTCTGATATCCTCACGATATTGTGGGCGCCTGCAGGCCACTTTTTCAGCCCAAAGTTGAACATCGTTCGTTAACTGCAATACAGTTTTATATGCTAATTCTTTATTTAATGGTTCAAAAATAGATTTTAATGTGTGCTCAAAACAATTATTTGCATTACGTTTTCACTCAATCTCAATGGAGGCAGGTTGCCCTTATATCTGAGGTCGTTAATATACTCAAGTGTCCTGATCCTTTAAACAAAATCGAGTTAGAGAGTCATTTTTCCAAAAGGTACAAAATTTAATATGGAAAAGTTCTTATTTTTCTAGACTTACTTACTGCCATACTTTATATATCGCCCCACTCAGAGGCAAGTTTTTAACTCTGTGTATTTCAGTCTTGAGGTCTCTGTCTTCTTGAATGTTGTCTTCATGGCTATTCGAATCGTCGTTGGTGTAAGGAGCATTGTATACGTCGTTGCAGTATACAATCGTGATTAGGAATAAAAGACGAAATGCTTCCATTTACC
This sequence comes from Isotomurus maculatus, assembly GCA_034696585.1. NCBI lineage: Eukaryota > Metazoa > Arthropoda > Collembola > Entomobryomorpha > Isotomidae > Isotomurus > Isotomurus maculatus. The sequence goes on from JAQGAC010002227.1 coordinate 3,653, forward strand.
TAGACTTACAGCTTTATTCTGTTTGTGTTGTGCTGTCCGAGTAGACTGGATAAAGCAGATTACATAACTCCGTAGTAAAGCCTTATCAGATGATAATTAAGCAACCTCTCATGTGGATTGTTTTGTTTGTTTCCTCCTTACAATTAGTAAATTCATTATAATTATGAAGAACTACAGCAGAAAGTAGACTGTTGTATGAACACGAGCTTAGACCCAAAAAAATGTAGTTGAACATGAAAAATTGGACGGATAAGCCTCATTATAATTTTTTGAGGGCATAAGGCTTCTCTCAAACTCAAACAATCTGGAGTTAAATATTCTTAAATGCGATGAATTACTGTAGACTATTTGTCTGTTGTAGCACTACTGGGATTCTGTTGCCAAATAGTTATTCCTAGAATCCTTGTATTTTATGTTCTAAAGAAAATATATCGTACATATCTGTGTTGTTGGAATGATTTATCGCACGTGTGATATGTTCTTCTCTCAAAGAATGAAGGCAGGTTTACACTTCGCTCTTCTGTCGAATGTTATAAGTCAAATTTTTCATAAGAGGAAGAAATCTGTACAGAAAATTCTGTTTTGCATTTGCAACGTCATTTTCAAGTTTAAATAATAGACAACATAAAAATACAATTAAAGGATTGTTAGTGCCTTTTTGGAAACATAAATATTATTTATTAATTACAGCATTGTTGAAATTTGCATTTTTAAATTTAATGCAATTTACAGCAAATTAAACAAAACAAATAAATTCACGGTTCAGTAGAATTAACTCTGAATTGAATTTTGAAGTAGGAGTCTTGAAGAAGCCAGCTAAGTTGTAGAAGCCGCCATTGATTTGCAGAATGATATGTTGAGTGCCTAGGGTAAAATTGGTTCGAATATATAAAAATTAATGCACTTTTATAAAGGAGCTTCTACCTCGTTTTGTTCACGATTATAGTGAGTGCAAATTGGCTGGTTAAAAGCTAGAGGTGGTTTACATTCTTCCCTTGAAGCCTCTTAAAGGAGAAAACTGCATCAGCCAATACTCCACAGTGTTATTGGAGTGTCAGGCTCTCCGTTTAAACACAATGTCTTCAATCGCAGGACCTAGGACAGTTAAAAAATCAGGAACTATCATTGAAACCAAAGTGCACGTAAACTGTAACATCATGTCTTGAAACCCACAATTATCGAAGCTTCGTCGTAATTGAAGACAGTAAAGAAGTTGAGACTTGATATTCTTATTATTTAAATAAACATTCAAAAAACGCAAATGCAGCTGTTTGTTATGAGTTTCAAAGATTTGTGGAAATTCTTTGACGGAATGTACGTTCCATCGTATGGTACTCCAGAATGTGCTGCTTCATAGCATCCCAACCTTTCTGTCCATCAAACGACTTTGCACAAAAGTAGCAGATGAATTTTCCTGACTGTAAAATATGTTTTTTTGTTTCGTGAGCTCTCAATGTTTGTACGTTACAGAAAACCGCACTGCAGAAGTGTCACTTCTGAGGTTGGACGGTCAATTTGCTGTTCTTCAGTAATGTTTTTGATTGGGATGTGCGGAATGAACACTTTTTGCACTTGAAGTGGCGTTCCTTAGTGTGTTTTTGCATATGCAAACGTAGCGTAATAGGTTCTTCATACTTCTTACAATAGAAAAAGCAAGTTAGGCGGGAACTTTCATTAACATGGTGAGCTCGTCGGTAATATTTCCATAAATAGTTTCTAAAAAAATTTTGATCGCATGTATTACAAGTTACGCGAAGCGAAATTTTGGTTTAAACAACTTTTACATTTCCACGGTAGTTCTTTTGTATGTGTCCTCAAATGAGCCTCAAGAGTTTTTATGTGCGGTTTAAAATATTTTTTGAAGCAAAAATAACACTGGAAATTTATTATTGCCATTTAAATCGGAATAAATATAAATTGCACGTTAGATGTTGAGATTTGTTGAGAAACAACTAACTCACTCTGCTTCGAGGGAACTGACGATGATGAATGCAAGAAAGTGTGTGACTTATCAGTACTATTGCAAGCAAACTGGAATTGATATTGTGGAAAGGACAGCCACACTAAAGGAAGGATTGACAGTGACAAACAACGAAAGTTACTTTTTTGCTTCTTTATCAGTTGTTCAGTTCAGTTGGGTTAAGTCTTCGGCTAGCCGTCACCTCTTAAGGGTACAGTAACGAGTCTTATATAAACTGTGAGAGACACAGACTGAAAGTTTGTAATTATTAATACTATGAATCGGAGTCTGCCAGCCAGGCCGTGGCATACGGATATGAGATTCAGTTCAGGGTGAGAAGCTCCTGCATCGATTCCCTGTAGGTCTGGTAATTGGCAAAAAGTAGGTGGGTATCGCACGGCTCGGTGTGTGCAAATACAGTGAAACGATAGTGTGAGCTCTGACTGTGGTCACTACTCCACTTCGGATTAACTTATCTGCCGGTACGGTGTGATGGAAATGAGCTACTCTACCTTCCTAAGACACTTGTGAGAGACCAGGCTGAATTGCTTGAACAAGGAATGTCTATAAAAGAGGCTTTGCTTTGCTTTTGCTTTGCCACCGGTTACATTTGGTGATACCTTTAGGAAGCATGTTCCAGAGACAACATAAACCAGAAGGAACTACCATTGAATGAACTAATTTTTTTACTTATCTCTACAAGCAAGCGTACAAAATTCAAATGTAATTTTAATGTAGATGTAATTTGCATGGGATTAAACGTACGGGAATTCCCACGAATGTAACCTAGATATCACTTCAACTTCATTACTTTCGTCACAGAAAACAAAATGGAAAATGTGATGATTACATGAACATTGAATGCTTCTCTCCCTTTGGGTACACTATCGACACACGAATTGAATATTAAATATAATGTAATTGAAAAGAATATTTGGAGTAAGTCTAAAACTCTTAAATCTTGAGAGAACTTGTTACCAGAATGGAAAGTAGAATTGGGCACAATTTGAACTTCACAGTCAGTAGCACATTCCCATTGTAATCGTTTACACATTATAAATCAAGCAGTTGAATGGTGATTTTGAACAATCAGCCTGGAAGCTTCACGATTATAGAAAACCTACACGTAGTAAAATTAATCGTCAGTTAAACTAAATGTCTTTTGCATACATGAAGTTTTTGGCAGCTTATTTTCGAAATAGCAACAGTCTTACTTCCTAGCTGAAATATTTTATCAGAATCGCAGTCCAAACACAAATTTCTAGCGCCAATATCGCATACACAATTTTCTTCAGTATTAGGTCACATAAAAAATAAGAACAACCAAATTTAAATTAAATTTTATAAATCCATAGTTAACAATCAGCTAGTTATCAGTCAGAATTATCATTGTCTGGTTGATCTACATCTAACAAATTATTTAAACTTATTATTTTCACATTTAAATTATTCAGAATTCTGCATTCATCCCCAAAAATAAACTTAAAGCAGTGATGGCTATGAACTTCGTTACTGTTAAAACCGAATTACTTGAAAAGTAGTAAAATTGCGAGTACAAGGTTATACTTTCAAGAAATGAATCAAAATAAAGGAGAGGGGAAAAGAATGCGGAAGTAAGCAGTGATCCTGCTAGGAATTTGGCGTTTCACTCCGTACCCGATACGTTCCCAAGAAAATACGCAAATTTTATTTTAACTATTTTATTTCATAATCAATTGTGTGCCAACTATTGTCCTTAAACACTACGAAACTTTTAAACATTATCATAGTCATAGTCATAGTCATAGTGTTGTTTATTTCTGTGACAAATAATACATAATCAACAAGTCCGTAGACTTTATAAAGACGGGGACTATTGCAACAAATGTATCTATCTATTAAAAACAGCACTTATTACATCATTTTTGCATTCAATATTGAAAATTCTAATCCGAACTAAAATATAATATGTTTCTTTCTTCACTTCATACATTGGGACGCTTTTGCTGCCCCAATTCAATGTGCATTAATAAATGACAAGCACCTTTATTAACTGTAACCTTAATTCTATTGTAATAGTACAAATCGTTCTTGAGTAATTAAATTTCTATACGAAGGAAAATTCACACTGCGTACCTGCATTGTTCGGATTAACCCTAGTTGATAATATGTTATCGCAATCTAAATTCTTGTAGGTCAGTCTAGTGTGCAAACACTTCCTCCTTCAACATGCAAGCTGTATATACGCGCTTAAATTCAATAACTAAATATGTCACTTGAGGAACCAAGACTAATTTACTTCGAAAACATTTGCTACAGTAGTTTGTTAGTAAGATGTGGGTTGTAAACCAAAGTCCTAATTGCAAGCTTGAAAGCTTGCAACTCGAACCTTTGTTTGACAAGAGAAAAGATGAATTCCCATTTCCGTTAGCAGATCCTAACGATTGCAACTACTTCCACATTTGCTACACGAGAGGGCAAGTATATAGGGAAAGCTGTGGACCTGTTCAACGAGGAAAATTGTGTCGAAGAATGGTGTCTAACTGCACTACCCATGTTTAAACCACCTGAACTGCCTTTAACTTCTGGTAGCATGACTCATTTTGACTGCGATGGAAAAATTAGGGACATGTACCTCGATGAATATCCGGGTCTAATCAGTTGCGAAACGAAACGAAAAAATAGGTAGTTGTTAGACCTTGCCAAACGGGGAAGTCTGTGTGACCGACAACGCCCGGCGGTTATCTAATGCGTGTACATATCATATCAATTGAAAATTAACTGAAACAAATTTTGAAGGTGGGAAGTGTGTAGGAGGGAACGGGTGGCCGAATATTCGTAGTAGTGTTTTCATAGGTTATTTCATAGGTAGGGATTCATAGGTCAGAAAACTCATAAAACTCGGATTTACAACAGTCAACTTCTTGTTCCGCGTGAGCAGTAAGCATTGTGACAACAACAGGGAGCAAAAGGTAAAAAGCTACAAATGTTCTCTCCTGTTCACCAAGGGAGGAGAAAAGATAACAACAGCATTAAGATGAGCTGAACTATGAATCGAACCATCTATGTAAATGACGACCTATGAATTTTCATACCTATCAAAAACTACACCCTATGATCTTTCGTAGCTATGAATATTTGGCGATGAAATATCGTACCTATGAAAAAAATCCTATGAAAATTCGTGGAACCGCAGGGAACTGCTTGTCTGTTGTACCAAACTGTAAGCTGCACTATCAATGTCGTGAATGAAAAACGGCATACATACAGACTGGGTGCCGCTAGAACCCCACAAATGAACCAACAATTGATTGACAACAATGGATTCAATATTTGGGTGGTTTCAAAAGCTTAAAACCGAATTATAAGAAAGGATTTTGTGGAAGGAAAAAGTTGCCATTGCTCGGATCTGCGTTTTCGTTTTTCTTCCCACTAGGACATTCTTGGATTCTTCCGTATCAAGTGGATCTGATCTGGTACTTTCAAAAAGATATTCCCCAGGAACGCTAATATCTCTGTCAAAGTGATGATCATCCGCACAATTCAACATTACTTTTTAATCCGATGTGTAGAATATGAAAAAATATTTGCAATCTTTTGATCCGGAAATTCAGCAGAATATTCGTTCCTTATTTTTCCCAGGCACTCAAAAGGGGTCACGCAACCTGGGCCTGCAGGCTGTTTAAGTGGTTTAAACCCAGGTACTGCGGATAGACACCATTCTTCATCAAAATTCTCCTCATTGAACAGGTCCACAGCTTTCCCTATGGACTTTCTCTATCGTGTAGCAAATGTGGAAGTAGTTGCAATCGTTAGGATCTGCAAACTGAAGTGGGAATTCGCCCTGTCTCTTCGCTGGACACACGAACTCGCTGGCATTGCGTCCTGCAGATGCCTTAGTGGTCAGTATTAAAGAATCTGTAAAAGAAAATGCTCATTTAACAAATACTGATAACCGTTCAATCGTGGAAGTAGAACCTTTGCTTGTAAAACTAGCCTTACCAGCAAAACGCTACTGAAGCAATTGTTTGCGAAGAAAGTTAGCTTTGGTTCCTGTAGCGACATACTTTTTTATTGCACTAAAGCTAGTATACACCACTCGCATGTCAGAGGCAGAAGGGTTTGCTTACTTGAGTCACTTATAACTTAAGATTGAGATCACAATGTGTAATTTAGGTTAAATCCGAACAATGCTGGCACGAAGCGTGAATTGTTCTTCATATTGAAATTTAATTACTCTAAGAACGTTTTGTACTATCACAATAGAACTGAGGTTACGTGTTTAAAGAGTGCTTGTCATTAATTTATGTGAATTGAATTGGGGCAGCATAAGTTTCCAAGTCTTAGAAGCAAAGAATGACGCATACTCGAGGTAGTTCCGCTACCACTTTTCAATATTTAAGCTAAAATGCTATTAATGGCAGATTTTTATTCGTTAGATTTATTTGTTGCAATAATCCTCATCAATCCTTAAGGAGTTGTGTCGTCTAGGTAAGTATTAAGGACTAATGTACGCAAATAACTGAATCATCATTTTTGTAGACTCTGAGATTTGTCAATAGTAACTTATGGTGGAATTGTCGTTTATTACTTCACTATGATATTGTTCCACTGTACTTAATTCCTATCAGCTGTACCTAAGGCCACTGCCCTACCCACTTCTCTATTAGAGATGTAAAATTCAATACCACTCGAAGTTTGGCTCATTCATCACCAAACTCCTATGTTCATTAACTAATAAACAATAATTGCTGCTTAACCTCTCACCGTTTTCATCCTCGATTAAAAATTAATAATTGAACCATCCTTCCCATATTACAAAGTCACAAATTGATACTTCACTAAAATTTTACAAAGCCTCTTATCTGAGTGAGTGGACATTTATGTTAACAATTTGCGCCTTGAATAAAAAATAAGTTCTGTTAGCTTTTTATTAACGGGGATGATCGAAGTATTGGGAATAATGGGAAAATAAAAACGTGGAAGACGAGAAAGTCTGTGGGGATTGTTGAATGCGTCACTACGTTATTTCACCTACGTTTCTATCCACCAGTCAGTCATTCCTCAATTTCCGAACACAAGTCTCTTTCAATCGTTTTCAAAGAAAGGTCTATCGTTATTGTTGCAATGATTTGAGGATGCTGACGGCACTCCCAATGAGCGTCGAGGTTATCGAAGTGGACTGGAACATTCGCAACTTCCTGGCTCAGTCCAAAGTCAAGTTTTTGAAAAAAAACATCATGAGTTTTCTCATCGGAGAGAGAGTTCGGTCTCATCCGCAGATAGTGTCGAATTGAAATCGAATCGATAAAAGACCTAGGACACTTAAGGTA
>JAQGAC010002228.1:0-10919 GCA_034696585.1 Isotomurus maculatus
AAGTTTATTTTGCGATGCAAAAATAAAAGCCATAATTGGATGAAAACACACACACTCCACTCATGATCTACTTACATATTTTATAACTCGAAACCGGTCTATCTGCTCTAGAACACAAACTACAACCATCACGTCTCCTAATTACTGGTTGCCCATGAGTATGCTCTAATTAATCACAGTCATCTTTGGACTGTACCATCTATGATAATCTTCCTTTGCTAACTTTTATTTGCATTAGCAGTTCACAACCTCACCATCTCACCACCACCACACCTCACCTGTTTGTGCTCACCTCTGGAAGCATTTCTGCAGCTCCAATCTCTAAGGACTCAATCTTGGGGGTGTGACTACCACCCTTATCAACCTTGACAGCAGTTTAACAAGTTTCTAACACCTCATTACGGTAGCTCGTAATAAATCAGGAAACACCTATAGCTAGGTTAGGTGCCAATCGTCATTGCAGCGTCAAGACTGGAATTTCGACTTGCCCTACAAACGCTGCAAATAGGGTATGGTTTGTGTGACCAGGGAGTATCAGCGATGTCCCTTTGACGAGTCTCAATAAATAATACTACTAACTACTACTCATACTACTGGGAATTGAGGGGTTTCTCACCCCCGATCCCTCGCAAGTAACACACCAGCTCATTGTTAACTTCGTGTTATTGGAAATCGCAGGAAATTATTGACTATTACTGACTTCAATTCTTCACAATCCTCGCCTCACTCACTTTCCCGCTTTTATTGATATATGTATGATTTAAGCCCATTTTAGGGTCTTTATCGTTGCGAATTTGTTGCGAGTTCCCCAACGCCAGTTCAATCTATTTCTCTATCACCCAGTCTTGTTCGAATAAGCGCGAATTTGTTATTTGAACCTAACGAAAATGAAGAAAATGAAACTCACACTTTATCAGCGTCTCAGAAGGTTAGACAATTGTTCTACAGTTCATTCCGCTACAAGGAGACGGGGGAATAACTCATCTAGTGTACCTCAGGAAGAGAGCTACATTAGTATCTACTGTAGCATACCACCCGAAACATGTGTATGCAAATTAAGGCGATGGTTAAATCGCCCAGCAAGAACCTTCTTTGTACTGCATTTTTGCAGAGGTATCACAGAGCCAGAATGGTAAGAAAGGAAGCTAAGTTTTCCTGATTGAGGGATCGAACTACAGACCTTCGGCGGCTTATAGCAACGGAAAACGCGGCATCACGCTTAGGTACTTACAGCAGTATTGGCCCTGTGCATGCAAAATATTTACTGAGCCGCTCTGTTGTTACTGGTTCTGGGTCGGTACAACGCTGGTGTGCAAAGTCCAGTAACAAAATAGGCATGTCCATAAGTGTCGGAACAGTAACGGCACTGCAGCATGACACAGTAGGCGGGATAACAACTCGTCTTGTGGAGAAAAAGGCGCATTCTACATTTTGTCCATCCTTCCCAGCTGACAGTTTGTGTAGAAGGGTGCAACCGTCAACATGGCTCCTAAATCCCCCGTCAACCTTCAGTTCGCCGTTGTTCACTTTGACTTCGACAACACCTATGAGGCTGTGCCGTCTACGTGGCTGTCTGATAGTTCCGGACAGAAATTCTGCCCGTGGCCCAAGAAAAGGCACACTTCGTTCAAAACGGCCTTAAATGACTCAAGTTCGGTCCCTCACGAGAGTTGGAATACTTTCACTGTCCGTCTTATAAATTCCTACGGTAAGTTCATGAGTATTGGCAAAATTATTAAAAAATTGAGACATCACGTGGTAATTCCATGGATTTGTGTAACAGCGACATATGAGGAAACCGTACCGAAAGCAAACGGCTGCTTGGTGAATTCTGCAGATGAAAATAACGCAGCTGCTAACGGCAAAAGACGGAAGACGCAGAAGGGCCAGCAAGATCGTCCGTCCACCTCACTTGAACCGCACCTTCCTGATTTTAATGGTACGTCTTTCTTTCACAAAGCACTATTCATATTACTACAAAAGCTTACAAGATCTGCTTTGTTTTAGATCATTCAGGATCACCAAGATGCAAATCGCCTCGATTAATTCTCGACACCAACGATGCAGGGCACAGTTCAAACGCCACACATTCTAGTCCAACGGCTTTAAAGACTACCAGTGGTATGTGAAATATCTTATTGATAATTACTTGAGAAAATCAACAGATTATCGATTTTTAATATTACAATGTCATATCTTGCAGCTGCAGAGTCCCAAGTTCCAGAAGTTATCGACTTCACCAACTGCTCACTTAGTGTGTTCTCTCCTGCATTCTTACAAGAGATAACACAAGATCTTAAACGTATTAGATTCACCTTTTATTTTCTCAAGCTTTGTTAATGATGCATCACATAAAATATTTTGCTTTAATTCCACAGTTGTACAGCAGCAAATCATTGAGAAACTTGTCGAATTCAACCAAAGCCAGAAGGAAACAAACGCCCTGCTTCAACGGTCCTAAGCTCCACAACAGCAGCTACAGAAAACGATGAGATTCCACCCTTTCCACTTATGTCAACTAATGAATTGGAGGAATTAGAAATCTGGCTAAAACAACAAAACAACCAAAATAAGCTGGTAATTTACAATTCGACGTGTTGATGCAGCTTTTAAAATAATAAAGTAAAGACACTATATGCTTAAATATATTTATCGTTTTCAGGTCGCGCTATTGAAACGAATTGGGGGCTCCGATGTTGCAAAAAACCTGTACAGTATTCTGAAGTACATGATTAGTCATTCTCTTGCACTTCAGTTGCGATACACTGATAATTCAGGGAAGAAAGCTGTCAAAGATCTGTTGTTGATTCAAGCTTTAAGAGGTGAGCAAAAAAAGACAGTTTTCTTATCTACTTCTTAAATGCAGGTGAAGATAAACATAAACTGTTTACAGACGCAGTTCACGCCACTAACCGAGTGAACCCATCTACAAATGAAATTATAAACCACTGCATTGGAAAGTGGTTCAGAAACTCGGGGGACCGGAAGGAAGGACGCAAAGACCGGCTAAAGAATGTCAGGGATAATAACTCCAAGGAGAACAAGAAAGCGGAGAGTTCAGATGGAAGTGAATCAGATCCTGACAAATATTAATCGAGTAATAGATAGTTCAAAAGAAAGTGTAGACGTGCCGCGTATATTAAGTAGTAATAGTTCAAGTAGCGTTCCACATAGTTCCCCAAATAGAATTGTTACCGAGGTAACACGAAATATTAGTGACAGTAGTTCAAATCATAAAAGCAGTCGTAATGCTGAGACAAAGTCGACGATGTCACTGAATGGTTTCACAAAGGAAACCCAGCGTGCAGAATTAGCTATTTGGGCAGTTCAAAACAATATCACTCATGTAGCGTTGAAAGATTTACTTAGCAAGTTAGATGTATGGATCCCAAATATTTTTCCCAAAGATCCTAGAACCCTTCTGAAGACTCTAAGATCAGATTCTATAACGATTCTGGAATCATGTGGGGGCAAAACGTTTTACTTTGATTTAAAGGATTATCTTTGGGAAACAATACATTGTGGTTTAAGAACAGTCAAACTTCCAAACATTCCAGTTTCGACAGTTTCAATTCCAGTCCAAACTTAGTTTCGCTTAAAGTTGGAGTGGATGGATTGCCGATAAGTAAGAGTTCCAACCTTCAGTTTTGGCCGGTTTTGTGTTCTGCTGACCAGGATCCTTGTAACGAAAGTGGATGCTCTATAGTATGAGTTTACGTCAAAAAGAAACGAACAGTCCGAGGTACGATCTCGGGACCCCCTAATATCCGGTTAGGTGCTCTACCAACTGAGCTAACTGTTGTCTTATGACAATTCATACTATCAACACTCCAGTCGTTTGCCATGGATCATGGGGACTACCGTAGGAACTGCTAGGCCTATCCAACCACACGTTACATCCTTTAAAGCGAATTCATGTTGTGAATCTTTTCTATGGAAATTCAAAGCCTAATTCAGTAGATGAATTTATATCTGGATTTGTCTTAGAGATGTCAACTTTGGAAACAGAAGGGATTTTGTATAACAATAAACAGTACAACATCAGAATAAGTCGGGTGATATGTGATGCACCTGCGAGAAGTATTCTCAAGTGCACGGAGAATCATAACGCCTATTATAGTTGTGAAAGGTGTTATAGAAAAGGTAAATGGGCAGGACGTGTATTTTTTCCTAAAGCTAGAACTGGTCCTTTGTATTCGGATCAATCATTTAGAGATGCTTTATTTCCAAATCATCACGACGGAGTTTCTCCCTTGTTAGAATTAAAAATTCGTATGATAACGAATGTTCCTTTAGACTATATGCACCTTGTGTGTCTTGGTGTAATGAAAAAACTGTTGTTAACATGGACAGCGGGTCCATTGAATGTGAGATTAGGGCCAAAAGATATCTTACAAATCTCAAAAAGATTCATACGTCTGAAGCCCCACGTTCCTCCTGCTTTTAGTCGAAAGCCTCGATCATTGAAACATCTCAAGAATTGGAAAGGTACTGAGTTGAGGAATTTTTTAATTTATTACGGGCCTACGGTCTTACATGGAGTTTTAAGTGAGTTAAAGTTCAGACATTTTATGCTGCTTCACACAGCAATTTATCTTCTAGTAAGTCCCGCTGCTTATAGTAAAGAGTGGGTATTGTATGCTGGCAGCTTGTTAAGTTTGCTTGTTGATCAGATGGCTAGCGATTATTTTAAAGAAATGTTGGTCTTTAATGTGCATGGATTAGTATATCTTCATCTGGATGTTCTAATTCATGGTCCGTTGCACAAGTTCAGTGCTTTTCCTTTCGAAAATTTTATGCAAATTTTAAAACGTATTATCCGTTCTAATAGCGGGCATTTGCGTCAGGTTGTAAGTAAAATTTACGAACAGAAAAATTGCTTTTATGAAAGAAAACTTCCCCATATCAAAGACATAAATCGCAGTTTAGCTAATAGTTACCTAACTAAGTCAAAAGAAATCATTTTGCATTGCAATTCTGCAGAAAAATCTAAAAGCAATGTTAAGAGGTTTCATTCTGTACATCCGGTTGAGTTTTATCCCTGTAATAGCAGTAAACTTAGTATTTATTTAGTGGATAAGTTGTGTTCGTATAGATTTCCTGAGGAAATAGAAATAAGCAAAACTTGTGTTCTTTTACCATTTAAGGAATCGTTTATATGTATTTCGATTTCCAATAGTTGATATTGTTGAAATGTATAAGAACTAAATTATTTGAAATAAACTTTGGCGCTTGAATATTGCACGTGACATTCTACCGTGTCGCTATTATCGTTGCAGTACCGTCATATCTTCCGTGACGGCGTCATTCTGGGAATTAATCTTTTTTGGTTGAATGTCGGCATTGGCCCAGCACACGAACCGTATCATTATAAAGCAACGGGCCAATAAAGGTATTAGGACATGTTTCAGGTACCGTACTTTCCATTGCAATATATGTACAGCTCCGGCAGCTGTTGAAGTTGATGTCATGTTAATGGCAAAAGGGGAAAAAAGAACCGATGCCATCACGACAAAATCAGTACTGGTTAAGTATTTAACCATCGGGTTTGTGTTACTTAGGCTGTATAGACTGATGTGTAAAGGCCTCCTTATACACTCAGTTCAGCATCTAACTGATTTCCAATATCTCCGATGGAAGAATCCCGTTTTGGGTTTAGTCGGGGAAGGACTATTATGGACGAACAGGTCACTTGATAGGGTCAAGCTACAGGGTGGTAATACTCAGCCTCCAAATTGCTTAAGACGTCAACTTAGGGGCGTAAATCCTAAATTCCCTAGCCACGAGGTGGTGGGATACACTAACATGTGACGATCGCCATATGGGTGCTAAGGAGAATATCGTTGGATTCAGATAAATCGCTGATACCCTGACCTTAACTCAGACCTGCACCGTTGGGAACAATGCAAGCGTCTTAAATAACTATGAGTGGACAAATTCCGATCTACAAGTTTCGAAACTCCGTTTATTAGGAACTAAAGAAAACGGTCCAAAACACTCCGGCAAACCACACGAATTGTCACACTCAACTCTAAAGTTACAGTAATTAAAACTAAGACCGTTCGGCCTATCCTTTAACACTAACACAAAGTGCGCATCACGCGCTAAACAATACAAATGGAGTAACCGACAAAAACAAAACGTTCGCCAGTTCCCTCCATCCTTTCACACGCATCTTTACATACACATATACATCATTCTCGTAGTGTAAGGCTAGGTTACCTAGCCTTACCAGCTTCACCAACAACATTGGCATACTATAATACAGAATAACATTAATTCCTATAAGTAATTCATCAACAGTTAAATATAATAAAGGTTAGGTGTATTTACAATATTTTGAAGGCTACCCATGTTCAAAAACAGTAATTGTTACGACGGAAATTACCTGCAGACTAATTACTAGCCCTCACAAGTCAGTAAACAACAACAACACCACCAATTCCCTACGCAAAAGCCAAATCGACTGGATTCTGACTCCTCAATGGTATACTGGAGGAGATTTCATGAGATCGCGTGCAAGTCTCATGAAATCCCCTCAACGGTAGAAGCCTACCCGCAAAGGGTCCTTGTCGCTAAGACCTGCATGGCAACCGTGACATTTGACCCCAATTAACTCGGTACAAACCCAATTTGCACCGACAGGTCACTCAGGGCCATGATCTCGAGGTCTAGTTGAGAAAAACTGTATGACCCATGCCCAGATCGGGATTTGACATCCGGGTACTCTTACTCGTTAGTAATGGTTGGGACTCACCCTCAACACATTGCTTCTTACGGGAAGATCCTAGGCATAAGTCTAGGCTCCCCTACTCCAACACACAACTTTATGGGAAATCACATGTCCTATGCCATAAGGCTAGGCTCCATAACTCAACACACAACCTTACAGGATTTGAGGTTGAGTCTCTTCGTTCGGGTTCTCACTTGCCTTATCTTGCCTATGACCTTCCTGACGTCCGCACAACTATCCTTCCAGTCAATTTAACTACGCGTTAAGGCTTCCAGCCAAATAACGATACTCAAAGGAGTGTCGTACTGCTGAACCTAACCGGCGATAATATTAATGAACATTCCCATGAACATTTGCGAATCCTTGACCTCTACTCTACTGTCTCTACAAGCCGTCCCCCTTGGGAAGAGTAATATCAAACTCAGTTACTATTCCTCAAACCACCATACAGTGGTATCTGCAAAAGACAATCCTAGGCTGGGAGTATTATATGCAACTGAGGTAAAACTCTGACCGGAAACTAAGCGTGTTACTATGAGACTGGCACTTAGGAATGCTTACTGATGATAATGATACGCACAAGCTTATGGAAAAGATCTCGGTGAGCAATGAAGACACGCTTAAAGCAAGGAAACTTTGGGGCGGAATGAGACAAAATTCTACGGGGGATAAAATGGACTCTAAGCTTGACTTGTGACACTCGACCGATTCGTATGTCCTCATGAACTCCAAGTCTCTCTCACGGAACCGATGAAGAAGCCTCTTTTCCCCATGTGAACTCACAGGAGTTGAGCATTCGACTGATATGTTCCCTTCGATTGACACAATAAACCAAAAATCACAGACCTTTATCAAGGGAGACTATCGCTGGGATGACTTGGTTGGAGTGAAGGATGAAGGTTAAGGAAGGAGTGGCAGTATGTTAACTGAAGATCGTTTCCAGAGGCTCCGCACGACTTTAGACTGCGCACGTCCTGGAACTGCTTTACACGACTTCCAACTGCTTAACACGGGATTTGGATACCCACAAAACGCTCAATCCAGATCAATTAATCAACGTCACATTTCGATCTGGCTAGAAATTGGGGAACGTACGTTGCGATGTCATATCCTAATTAAAACCATCTAAGGAGTTATGTGACAATTTGTTAGTGGTTGGTGTGGTCCATTCCAAATTGCCGAGATTTGTTTGCATGTGATACAAGAACTGGACATGTTTCTGGTTTTGAAAGTGAGATTGATGTATTGATGGAAACCATCAATTTCATTCCTGATTGAAAATCAACACAATTGTTCTTTTTGAATCATTTTGACAATAAATCAATTATTATTATTGCAATGACCACTGATGCCACCTCCGTAAAACCACCATTGCAGACCGACCCTAAACACGTAAACCACTAACTGTCATGACAATTGAGTAATTCCAGGATCTGCTGACAATCTATCTGTCCTTATATTGAGTTTAGAGAGGTCTGCACAGCTAGTTCTTTATTGGTCTGTAGGAATCACAAAAGGTGACCCAAAAGGTCTGCAGGGGCGGCGTGCTTCATATTCGCCTGTAAAATGCAACGAAGGTACAATGCAACGGGGAGATTCGTGCATACCCAATTTATGCAGAAGTTAGATCGGAGCGTTGTGTCCTATAGTTTTGTTATTACTTGCCATGCACGTGATGGCGGTAAAAACTTTTTGCAATATTTGAGTTAACTTACGTGACAAATATTTCCGTTTGTCCTCAAGAATTGTTTAATTTCCTAGAGTTCCGGAATATTTTCGGTGGCCATAGCTTTACTGCAGCTTTAATTATCTGAAGATCGGTAAAACGGTTCTTGATCTAACTTAACCCTACCTATCCTCAGTTTTAGTGCTTTAGTTTTTTAGAGCTCAGTTTTAGTGCATTTTTTATGAACCTTACTGTCGAAGGTTACTCCCAAAGTGTTTTACCTAATTTGCTGAATTCAAAGGATGCTTTTTCCAAAGGAGACACAAAGTCAATGGTATGCGTCTGATTATTTGAACCATGAGTCCAGATTTCTGATCTAGCCCTAGCCCTAGAGTTTTTCTTCAATTTTCTTCTATATTAAATAGACTGATTCTGCTGTATTGAGCTTGTATTGGACAAAGACCTTGCACGTATTATAGAAAACTAGGTCATAAGCAGCCATTTGCAAATGGTAATGTATTTTATCTTGGTCAATGACAGCAGTTCGTCATTGAACTGGTTGCACCTGAACGTGCCTTTCAGTGATTTTAGGCTTGCAACCACTGGTTATTTTGTCACAGAATTTATAGTAGATTTCGAAGCTATCATGGAATGAAGATCCTACATTTTCCACAACTCCTGCCGATTTGAGGGTTTGGTGGTGGCTGGGGCCGCTGGATATAGTAACCAAAAACGGACACTCGTCTTACGATGGCTCAGTATCCGTGTCTAAATAAGGAAACGATTTCTCAGGAGCTGTGTAATTAAATTACTTGCTGAAATACACACTGTCCTGTTCATGGCGTTATTTAAAAGCAGACCTGCTTTAATATGACATGCATTTGGGGCATAATGGTTAAATTACGTAGAAGAATCAACGCCCTTACCTTTTTTAGAACACGGGTATGCAACGATAGGGGGCCTGAAATCACCCATGTTCCCAAACCCCAATCAGAGCTAATGAGTTAATACCAAACATTTAAGTGGCAGTTACTAGACATGGTCATCACTATATGATTAGTGGGCAACAAGCCATCGCTTTTTCGAAACCTAAACTTTTGCATTATGTCACTGAAAATCAAATTGCTAGCTATCGTTTGTTCGAGAATTGTTTGTGGACACTAACTTTTAGTTCAGGACCCGGACCCTAACGCCTTGAAGTATTGTATTCAATAATCTCTGGTTAGGGACCTAACATATTGTTGGAGACATCAACTCCTTGCAAGGAACACGTGAAAGTTTTGGTGCCCACCCCAACGTTTTCTTACTGCAATATCTCTTTGGGGATATATGCATTTCGTTGGGAACCCAACGTCTCTTCGGGAAACAAAGCATCTCGTTGCGAACACAAACGTCTCATTGGGGATGTAAAAGTCTCTGTGGGAACCCAAACGTCTCGTCGGGAACCCATACGTCTCGTTGGGAACCCATATGTCTCGTTGGGAACCCATACGTCTGGTTGGGAACCCATACGTCTCGTCGGCATACAAACGCCTCGTTGGAAACCTATACCTCGCGTTGGGAACCATGTGTTTTTCTTATGAATACAAATGTCCCGTTTGGAACTCCTAACATTTAAACGTTTTGTTGGGAACCTTAAGGTTTTGTTGGGAACCCAAACGTCTCAATTTATTGTCTCTTGGGGAACCCTTAGGTCTCATCCTATCGCCTCGTGGGGAACCCTTAAGTCTCAACCTATCGCCTCGTGGGGAACCCTATCGTTATTTTTTAGTGGTAGGTGGTGTTGGGGAGGCCCTTGAATAAGCCTAGCTGGATATCTCCCTTTATCCAAAAATTAAGCGGGCAATTCAAATCTGGTCACACGGAAATACGGGCTCAAGCCAATTAATGATATAGATCCCTCGCGATCTCTTATACGACATATAGCCATCGGTGCCCGTGGAACGGGCATAGCATTTTTCGAAACATTAAGCTTTCATTATGCCATCGGAATTTTCCCCAGCCTTTTGGGACAATTTCACCTTTTTTAGGACTTAAATATGTCGGCCCTAGCAAAAACATTGTTGCTAACTTAAATCTCGTTGGACAGGCAAAACACCGTTCGAGGATAAAAACCTCTGGGCGTAGGCGTAGCTTATATACCGATGGGTACCTATCGTTGGGCAGAATCCCTTTGGAGACAACGTTTTCTCCAACATCAAAATAAAACTACCCGTTGCAAACCCAAACGTCTCTTTGGGAGCCCAAACGCCCTGTTGGGAATCCAAAACCAAACGTCTCGTTGGGACCCCAAACGTCTCGTTGGAAAAACAAACGTCTCATTCGGAAATTAAACGTCTCGTTGCAAAAAAACGTCCTGTTGGAAAACCAAAAGCCAACCGTCTCGTTGGGAAACCAAACGTCTCGTTGGGAACCCTAACGTATCGTTTGGAACCCTAACGTATCGTTTGGAACCCTAACGTATCGTTTGGAACCCTAACGTATCGTTTGGAACCCTAACGTATCGTTTGGAACCCTAAC
>JAQGAC010002229.1:0-10915 GCA_034696585.1 Isotomurus maculatus
ACAATAAAAGGCCAAAATAATAGTGGGCCCTGCAGGGTCTCCAGCAAATGTTTGGTGCGTATACGGGGTCTACATCGGACGGATTCTTTCCCCTCAAAGTTCCTGTCGGGACATGAACATTGGCTGGAGGGAACGAACAAGATGGAATGAGACAATCAGTAATGACTTATTAATGGTCTTACTTCAAGGGTTCAGCAAGAGCAAGATTCTCTGAAGGAAACTTCTGACGTTTTTTTCCCGTGAGATGTTGCCTTCACTTACACAAACAAAGAAAAATAATTTAAAATATATCCTTCTACTTTGAGGCTTGTAAACTATATTTTGCATTCAAATTAAGTAGAGAATATTTCATCACAGGTTGTTTATATCCAATCATCCAGACCTCCTTTTTCATGTAGACGCGTAGTTTAAGTTTTAAGCTATGTCCACATTGGTGTATCTCCCATCTTTTTAAGGTATTAATATTCATGAAATTTTTGCGGTGTTCTGGCAATACACGGCTTCTGTCTTAATTTTCCCTTCTTGATTATAACCTATCAAGACTAAACATTATAATGTAGTGTAGTGAATCCTTTTCCATAAAATATCAGCAAGCACAGAAAATAAGAACGTAGCAGCTAAACCAAGCAGCGAAAATGCCTGTAAGCGTGTCACCTTAATGTTAAAGTTAGTTGGAGGCTTTAAATTTAAAGGATTACGCGAATATTAAATTACACCCAAGAGAGTTAATCGATAATTTCTCAGTTGTTCGAGTTCCTTATAACGAATTTCTTATATACTTCTTCGATCTATCACAAATACCAGAGTTTCTTTTACTCTATAATGCTAACAATGGCAATTTCCCCTCCCGAATATCCTTAAAAAAATAAAAGTATCATCGCCTATTAAGACGAACCTTTGAGAGCAGTACTCTAAGCAAAGAAGATAAGAGCGAAGCAGAAAACCCACCACCTCGCACACTGCAACATTACTTAAGTCTAAATATTTGTCGAATATTTTGCTCGAATTTAGTGCAGTTCCAGACTGCTAAATAAAAACCAGTATCAAGATTTTGTTGACGATGAAAGTCATAGCAGATTTTGCGTTACGAACTTTCTACCAATTTATGAGCCCGATCCCTTTGTTCTTTTACTACAATTCTAAAAATCAATCGTTCTTATCGAAAAAGGGATTCAAACTCTCCCTAATTTTAATAATAGTGTACATAAGTTTGTTTTGTGAAGGACTTTATCTCCTCTACTGTGTGATACTTTCATTGAGAAATCCCGAGCAATACGCAGGATTCCTACTTATATACCGAGCTCTTTGCGCTTTGATCCTTTTAATGATTTTCAACGCTTTTCTGACTATGTTGAACTTTTTACCTCAGGCAGATTACTTCGTTCAGCTGCATAATTGCTGTCTCAAATCAGTGAAAGCTTGGGACCGACTCGGTAAGATGCACATTGGAATCCCCCAAATAAACTCTGCTTTCAGAACCAATTTTGCAAATTTGCAGATAATCCTGTCTTGCGCCAACTGACTTCTATGCCAACAAAATGGGAACTCCTGATGGGCGACAAGATGGGCGTCCTGATCTTCTTTCTTCACTCTTCTGGTTGGTTAGCCTTCGCCATGCCCCCCATTGTGATGATCTTTGACCTCGACTTCATACACATCTTATCGCAAGCTGAATCGTCAGAAGCGCTGCAAATCATCTCCAAGCTAATCCGATTATTTGCCATAACTTTCACGTCATTATCCGCGTGGGAGGTCCAAATCAGTTGTCACGTGATTCTTCTCTTGACGCTGGAATCAATCGTCACACTAGTCTCCCAACTGAAGAAAATGTATACGTCAATGTCAAAAAGGTTCCACCAATTGCACATCCAGTCGCCCTACAACCCAAAGCTACTCCAACTTCTCCGCATGAATGGTGAACTTTACATCTTTTGCTTCATGGTTTCGCAGACAGTTACTGTCTTTGTGCCAATACTTTTACTTCTGGGAACTACCGTTATTGTAATTTCCAATTACGGAGTCATCGAGCTCTACGACAGCTTCCCTTTGTATCTCATCTTTCCAGAGGCCTCCGGTTTTGTCCTCGCATTTGTGACAGTTGCTGACTCCAAAGCGGCAGAAGTCTACGAGAAATCTCTGTGGATTAAAATGAGTTTACGTGATGGGGCAATGAGCAAATGGCTACAGAAGAAAGCAAAGTCCATTCGACCAGCACGCATTGCAGTGGGCGACCAGTACTTCTTGAAGAACAACACGAAATGCACGTACTACTGGACAACCATGAAATTTTCAATCGATGCCATCCTCACTATCTAAACATTTGGAAGGAATCACCTTATTTGGAAAATCTGTTGAGCAAGTTGATTATCACTGATCGGCTCTCAAATCATGTTTCCTCGAAAGTTTTTTAGGCCTCTAATTTCACGCCTACGATTATCGTAATTCCCTAACGTACACAAGAAGTGATTGAGCTATTCTTGAAAGCAAACTGAACATCAAATCTAAGTTTAATGGGATGCAAATAATACCAATGCATCGAAGTTTCCCATTGAAGTTACCGCAAATCCGTGAATCCTTAATGCCTACTTCGTCCCTTAAGTACGTAGACATTTTACAATCATTATTCAGTCCTGGGTGGATTGGTGTTTGCTTCCTCACGCTTTTTACAGTTTCTACGAAATCAACTATGCAGGCCAAGGGTAATAAATTTTCACCTGCGTTGATTCATTTGCCCAGTCATTTTAAATGCGTATTATATTTGTTCCTTGTAACTTGTGTATAGATTGTCTCTATTGATAGATGAATTTTGTAAGATGAATTTTCGCTCAGAACTGTTGTGAATGTACTCTCAAAAGCAACACAATCGAAAGGGAATCAGAATATGCTTTAAATGCACAACCCATATCTCACCACACAAGGTAATAATATTTTGATATTGCTGTGAGTTCGTCCCTCCATAAGAGTGAACACTACTTTTAGAAAGGACTAAAGGATTTTTGTTTGTTTTCTTCATCCGTATAACTTTGGCACCTGAGTTCGCAATGCTAAATTTTTGACAAATAGTTATGACGCAAAGAGACCTCAGCTTAGAATCTGAATTTATATTGAGACCACTTGTTGCGTTTGAATTGATCTCAAGATTTCGTAATTTACTGTTATTGTAAAATGTAATGTTTGAGCTTATTCTTATCGACGCCACAAAATATAATATTTGCGGTTTTTTGTTAACGTCATAATTTCCACAATGCACCAGCGCTCATCATCCCGACAATCGTCTCCTCCCTATTTTACTCCGTCTCAATAACCAAATCACACTGAGAAGGTCACTTCAATCCAAACGGGATCTCAACAGCCTGACAGTTAACCTCACTAACTAGTTTAAAATGAATCACAAACCTAAACGGTCGTTATCGACATTTTATCGGCGAACCAAATCAAGACGGTGAAGATGAAAGGAAGATAAAGATGTTCCATCCAAAGTGTGGCAAGCTTATTGACCAAGCATGCGATCAAGTTCGTTTAAATAACAATTCGCATAACTGTTCATTTTATTTTAAACTTTCAATTCTTATAAATTCCACTTTTTAAGGTTCAGGTTTTAGCAATGTGTAGAGATTACAAGAAAAAGGAAGAGTTTTGTTATTAGGAAAGTAAAAATTATGGTTTTTTTATCCAACTACGAGTCCTCTGAATTGAAAGATCATTGTGATTTAATTACTTCGGAAAAGCTGACAACATTAAAAACTCTGTTGTGTTGAATTTTGAATGATAAGTTTATTCTGCTTCTTACAAATGATAATGGCATTCTGTACGACCAGTTGCATATATAAATAAATAATTGATTAGATTCATAATAAATGATCGAAAATTTATCATGGATTGTTTATTTAATTTCTGATTCCGACGTGGATGTTCAACTCTATGGTATGAAATAATGAAGTCTTCTCCAGTCACGATATATGCTTAGTGGTCCATTTGAATCTTCACAAAACCTTCGACAAAGTTGATAGAGTCGTACTAATGCACGTATTAACATGACACAATGTAGGCTCGAAACTTATACAAATCCTGCTAAGTGATTGGGCCTATTACGTGTATATAAAGTGCAACAAAAGTCATGAATAAAGCAAACTACACTTGGCGTACCTCAAGGATGACGCGAAATAAGAAAAATTAACTAATCTGATGAATCTGGTGCGATTTCTGCATTAATAGGAACGATTCACTCATCCACGAGGCTTACTGCTACAACTTGTCCTATTCCTTCTGACTAGGATCTTACTACAGCATATTGTGGTTCTAGGTTTTCCTAGTTATCAGCGATTGCTTCTTATCTTTGATTTGCATAATTTAAAATGTCAGAAGGTCAATCTAATATTCTTTAATCTTTGATTCATACTTATAGACCCCAGTTGCTTTTGAGAGTTTGATTTAATTGGATTAATCAAACACTATGCTTCTGTTGCTATCTTGAGAAGCATTAGTTGCGTATGTCGTATACAGCACTGTAGTTATAAACTGTTTCCTTCTGATTTTCATGTTAATGTGTTTTGAGAATTTTAGGCCGGATTAATTCCATGTCATACGATTCAATTGAATATAATATAAATCTATTCCTTATCTGCCTTCATCCACTTGAGAGGAATTTCGGCGGCCACATCTTCTTTTAGAACTGAAGTAGAGCCACAGAGTTTATTTGAAATCAGCCATTCCGTCAGGATGCAAGTGAAAACTGGACTCACCGCCTTCGTTTTAATTCTCCTGACACAAGCACCAGGAATTAAAACCGTAAGTTTAGGATTCCGAATATAAACAATATTTTATTAGACTAATTTATTAATAAGTTCTGTTTCAGGATATGGACGAAGATGAGTCGCAAAATAACAACAATCCGTTTCACGTTGATCAGCATAAAGACACGAGGGAATTCGTGAAATCTGAGGTGAACCCAAATCAAAGCATAAATTGTAAAACTTGAAGCAAATAAATATTTTATTTGCGTTTCAGTTGTACATGTTATTTGACAAGCTTGCCAATTCAATAAATGAAAAATTGAGGGCGTTTGAATTGAAAATTGAAAAATCCTTGAGTGACTCATTTCTTGAGGTTCATCAGAAAGTGGCGAAGATTGACATGGAGATTCAGAATCTAACAAACAACATTTCAGAATCAAATTCTTTCTGCCGGAATCTGACTGCGATTGATTTTACGTTGGAAAAATCATTCATGAACCTGAGCGACTCAGTCAATGAGATTCACCAGAAACAAGTAGCTACTGCATTGGAGAATGAGAATCTAATATCCAAACTATCCGAGTCATTCAACGAAAGTCTGTCGAAGGGTCTTGTGGAACTTGGAATTAAAATTGAGACCAATCAGCAGTCGTCTTATGTAAGGGAATATTCCAATTGAGAAGAGATTTCCAGTATACACTAAGATATTTTAGCTGTTGCGAACTTGCGAATGATTATTTGGTAAATGATATTTCCAGACCTTTGGGAACCAGTTGGAGACAATCGTTGGAAATGAGCGGAGAAGTGGGTCTCTCCTGCTCTCTGGAGTCGCGAATTCTACGCACATTTCTACCAGCACTTTACCTTCGCCCAACCTAGTGCGACATTTTTATTACTCAAATGCCTAATTTGACCTTTTTCCCTCGCGAAGCATTCAAATTTCAGCGCTTCTGCAGAAATCTGTTCAGTTGAACTGATTTGGGATTCAAGGGAGGCTGACACAATTAATTTACTGGAGCCGTAATTTCCAAGCAACCATATTAAGATTAATACGGGTAAAAGCGAGAGAATCAGGACGGCCTAGCATTAAATTTTACACTGCTACCGAATATTTTCTTCGAAATTTGGCTTTGTTTTGGATTTATGTTGGAGTTCGTTTACTTGAATAGTTTTGGACGCAGTTGCCCCGGACGGTCGTAGAGGAATTAGTTGGAGACGCGGGAACGATCGACTTCGACGGAAGGAAGGATTTCCACCTGCACCGAAAAATTTGGATAATCGCTGCAAGGGGAAATGAATATTTGAGATCTGTAATTTTTAAAATGGAGAAGAATTCGCTGGGTAGCAACGGACGTTTGTTGCTTTGGGAAGTTGGACATAAGCGACACGAATACAACGGGTGAGCAAAGATGAGACCGTCGCTAAACATGACAGAATGAGACAATAACATTGACACTTTCCACAGTTCCCAGACCAACTGGAGGGACGACGTGAAGTTTACTAGTTTGCATATGCTTGTGGTGACGTTGGTGCTTGGAAACCCGACTTCGGTCGCCACGTCGCCCAGCTTCAAACTTAACTTCAATATCACAAGGAATACATACGATTGGATGCGTTCTACGGAAGTGATGCGCAAGGATGGTCTCCAGAGTGTCTCCTATCCTCCGCTCAACACCCAAAACTATCCACTCGGGGCTATGCTACACACTGTAGTTGCTCCTCCGAATGGGAGTCCCTTCAGAATGACATTGAAATTCCTGGACGTACCGAACACTCCACCCACCTGCAGCAACACCGGCTTCCAAATCTGGTTTCTTCAGGAGAGTCCAACCGAGACGAAGTTTGTGGAAGTACCCGAAACTGCCTTCAGGTGAGGAAGCATTGAAAAAGATTTTTCTCTGAAATTTGAACTGATTCATTTTCTCAGTCGCTGTGGTCGGCGGGGGAACATTTCTGAGCTCATTGGACAGGGAACAGTCGCCGTCGTCAGGTTCTATTCTGGGTCAAGTGCCACTGAAGTCGGACGTGGATTTCGACTGGAGGTCGACGATTCAACCTGAATGAACAAACCAGCTGATCAGTTATTCCAGTTTTCTTTAGAAATAAAATTTTGATCGCGCGAAACTTCGACAGTCGCTGTACTCGCAGGGTGGCACATTGATTTGCAGGGGGTGGGATGACCGAGAGTCCCTCCATTGACCTTCAGAAGGCGTTTTAGGGAATGCTAAGGCAGTCGGAGGATTTGTGTACGCGCAGCTGCTTATTTCACACAAAATGCTCACCAATGGCGGGAAAGTAAAAAAGTAGCGGAAGCTCCTTGAAAGTGTTTTTTGGGGGTATTTAGGAGGCCATTTTACTGTTTGCAAATTTCCAAGGGCCCTTGTTACTTTGAAAGCAATTCAGGCTTGCGTAGAATAATTTAGCTTGTCAGAATATGCACCACTCATAGTTGAGACGTGCGTGGAGAATAACTCGCACCAGGTTAACTTTGGATGCCGCAGCTTAAAAAGGGGTTCCACACGCAGATTCTACCCTGGCGTCTCTCCGTCTACTTGGTTTTGATTGCCATGTCAACTCAGAGTAACCCACACCAACGCCTCCTTCACTTCCTCGCGTGCTGCGTAGTGCCGCAGGAAGAGCGGCCCAGAACGTCCATGTGGCGGATCGTGTTCCACAGAACGTGGCCATCGTCTGGAAACAATGCTTGCCCTTCAGCCCCCCTCCCCTCTAAATTAAGTATACAGTTCAGTAGTATGCTTTTGCATCCAAGTTGTTGTTAATCCTGTGGGCGAATTATAACCTTCGCCCACACTAATCAATGAACACATATTTTTGTATTGTTGCATACATTAAGTGGTTCTAACTTCACATATTTTGCCACCGGAGCCAAGTACTATTTTTTATTACTACTGACGTTATGTAATGTCCCAACATGGACTGGGAGTTCCCACAGGTTTTTCTACAAAAAATACCACCATGCACCTCTGTGATGGTAATCAAAGACCAAAATCCTATTGCCTGGGGAGGTCGTGCTTTAGGGCCAGCCTTAATTTAGGGCCCCATTCGCCGCCTCCTGAGTTCAGTAGGAAATTAGGGAGACCAGGTTCACAAATGCATCAACAGAGACCAATATTTTGGCTAGATGGCTTATTCTTGTGAGACAACGGAGAAAGCAAGGTCATCGGACATCGTGATTCTGTGACCAACCGGATGCGGGCAGCATTGGTTTTTGGTAGGGTGCAGGATTTTGCCAGTTCTGACACTCGTATTGTCCGTTAGTGGGACACTCAAAATTCCGAAAGGAGAGACTAGGTCTGGACTAGCTTACAGTAGCTAAATCAAACTTGACATCAATTTCACCGTCGCGAGAAATTTAAACTGATTCCTAAGCAAAAAAATTATCAGAAAATTCGTACGTTAGTCCTTGCGGGCCACTTCCGGAAATTTGGTCCAACTTGACTCAACTTCTACTTAAATAAATAGAACAATTGACGATTTTCGTCCGTTAACTGGGAAAATCACCTGACATTTTTTTAAACAAATTTTTTCATCATTAATCGAAAGTAGGGGTCAAATAAGCCTGTGTGATGCGAAAATTAAAAATTCAGATTGGTCATGTGCCGAGCAAAAAATTTTTGAAGAAAAATTTCAGTTTCCCCAGTTTTCTCAGCTATTTACCGCCCGATTTGCACGAAATTGTTACTGTAGGTCAAGGATGCCAAAACATTTTGGCATTTTTCGAATTAGGTCGATCGGTTGAAATTTGCATGAGAAAAAAATTAAAATCGAAAATTTGAAATTTTTCCACCGAAAACCAAAAATGATCTCCAGTTCATGATCGGTGCATATCCGGTGTCAAAAGTGGGGGTAATAATTTTCCAAAATTTTCCAAGTCCTGTCATATTAGTTGGACTGGGAAAATTCTTATTGATAAAAAATGTCAGGTGATTTTCTCAGTTAACGGACGAAAATCGTCAATTCCGATACGTCCCTAAAGTCCATGTTCCTCCGTCTACTACATATTTTCTATTCATGTTCTTCAATCAAGTGCAAGTGGATCCATTAAAGGTGTCGTGGTGCCTTTTACCTATGCATGCGATCACTTGGTAAGTTTAATTAAAGAATTTGCAAACCTGATCATTTTAATACAAAACTCACATTCAACTAGCTTACAATCCTAAAAAGCCAGAGCAGCTGACGAAATCCAATTAATCGGTTTATTTTAATAATATTTATAATAATATTTAATCATTGAGAAATTTCCCGAGGGAGTAGTTACATCTCAAGATTTGATTACAGCATAAATCAAGTACTCAGGGTATAAGTAATAAGAAATAGTTAGATAATAAGTAATGAGCATAGCAAACAGCAAATGAGTACTATAGTAGGAGCAATTTGTCTTAGAAGAGTTTGTAATTGAATTAAAATCGGTTTAGTTGTTTCCAACTACATGTATTTTGCTATTGAAGCATTTTTGATTTTAATAATGCAGCAAAACAGAGAGATTAAAAATGTCCTGTGCTGAATTTTAAGGTTATCCTGCTTCGTACAAATCATTCCATTGGTTTTCCAAGCGATCAGTTACAGATAAGAATTAATAATCGATCCGGTTTTCCTAATAAACCAGGATTAATATTCCGTATACTGAGTTACTGAATATGATATATCCTGAATTCAAGATATTGATTTAAAAAGACAACAAACTTCGTCTCACGAGATAAGCAAAGTCCAACTTGTCCCATAAGCAAACATCGTCACTTGTATTCCTTATTTTTATATTCTTGCTGGCAAAAACGACTTATTCTTCACATGAATTTTGTAAATAAGATTGTCAAATAACGTAACAGGGAGTATTATTTTAATTCTGAGGTAAATTTTAAAATGTGTGTATGTTTTGGTTACTGATGACATGCCTAACATATTCATAAATATAGCTAACTTTTTAAGGACATTCTAAAAATAAGGAAGGACTTGTAAGTTTTTAAAGCAAATCAATTGTGCACTATCAGGAATGAAGTCATTTGCATAGAATAACAATGCAATTGGGTTACTTAAAACAACAATAGGCTCTCCATCGTTTCAGCAATGCAGGACCCGAAAAATTTAGTTTTGGTTTTCCTTTTGCAGCAGAAAAATCTTCCAGAATTTACCTGCACAGGTCGAATTGCTCTCACTACTTTTCGCCAATAATTGTTCAATCCAACCATAGGAAGTCCTTTTACAATCCATAATGCTTCTTTCGAGTTTTCATAAACTCCCGACGCTGCAGAGAATATCAACACTACGTCCAACGACACAGCTAAACCCAAAAGAGGCCACGTTAAGTAAAATGGCATGGGAACAATCCCAAAAGTCGTGCAGGATGCATAAGCACAGCAAACAATAGTAATCTCGCCCAAACCCATCATGAAAGCCGTTACAGTTTGAGACACATAATTAAACATTCTTTGAAGTATTAAAATTTCATTCAACACTTTTATGATTCCATCTATGCTTTTGGCAACTTTAGAATCCTGATGAGCCATCAGAACGTTCTTCCCCTCCGGTTTCAATAATGAAGAGCCGCCGAGTAATGTCTTCGATGTGTTTAAGCAGATCAAAACCGAATAATAGCTTACTGATAGCATAATTATTCCACACAAACAGTAGGTAATTAAAACAAACCAAGCAAGGTATACGGTAACTCCATTCGACACTGTGCGTATCAAAATAAGAAGCAATTTCATACCAATCGTGTTCCCACTTGGCAGAAAAAAGTACAAAGTATCAACCTCAACAACCACTGTGCCTATAAGTATGGTCAAAACAATTATAATAGAGCTACATAATATTAGGAGAAACCAATTAATAAATTCAGAAGGGGCGCTAAAACTAAAAGCCCCCGAGCAGAACCTCCCTAGGAATTGAAAAATTAAAAATAAATCAATTTCCCGTCATCTAAATTATCATTTTGTTTTAAAACATTCCTTACCTCGAGATTTCTTTTCGTACTCCGAAAACATATTAAAAACCTCGTGCATTTTGGTCGTTAATATCAGAGCACTTACAAAAATAACCAAGATGGTTAAACCAAACGGCGCGTATATTGCGAGAAATATTGTACTGATTATCCTACTGTTTACATTTTTATCTAATCCGGGGTCATTATTGCCAGCTGCAATTTGAAAATTGAAATACAAAAA
>JAQGAC010002230.1:0-10914 GCA_034696585.1 Isotomurus maculatus
CAAAAATGGTCTCCAGTTGATGATCGGTGCATATCCGGGGTCCAAAGTGGGGGTAAGATTTTTTGCCCCTCAAAGTTTCTGACGGGACTTAGAAGAATTTTTTTTGTAGTTCATGTCACGGGAACGAACAAGTTGGAAGGAGACCAACAGTACACATCAAAATTGTACAATATATCTTCTGTTCTTATACCCAGGGGTAACTCTTCAAGGATTTTATGCAGCTTCTGGTGTTTTCCAAGGTTAACTGATTCCTAGAAAATATAATAATCGATCGTAATAAATCCAAGGCGCATGATTTTCGGGTCTCGAATGCGAAGCGTTTCGTGGAAAGACATTTATGCAGAACTAATTCATTAAGCCACGTGTATGCTTCAAAAACCACAATTTGTTTCCTTCTTTCCTCTAGTTCTTTTATTGAGTGTCTGGAATGATTAATCTACTAATTCGTTAACAGTGAAATTAAAGCACCACTAACGGAATTAAATGACAGCAAGCATCTCAACAGATTGTTCCCAGTCCACGCAGACAATCTATACACTTGGTGATGACAAACTTGCTGGGATTGCAAATTAGTGTATTCCGGGTGCCCCCGTTCATGGAAGAAACTGAACAAGATTTTACAAAAAATATACTAATAACGAGAATTACCTTGGCCACACGTGTACAAGCGTTATCTTACGGAACACATACAGTTGGATTAAGCAATTAGTTACCTTAATTTATTTCTCAGTGTCATTCAGTATAACCAGAAATGTTGGCGAAGGCTATAAGCTTATCTATATTTTTGTTGAGGAAATATGAAATAAAATCCAAGCGTACTTGAACTTTCTTTTATGTGCATCTGTTTAACTGTTTAAATAGTTCATTATTCGTTAACAATGAGACAATCAACAGAAGCTAATTAAAATGATAATTAATCATGCATGCATTCGTCAGAATTGAGATCCCCCATCCAAACCTCACTTATACAAAGCTTTTCGGGATGGAATGCCACATTTTAAACTATACATATTTCTTCGAATATTTATTCCAGCTCAGCAAGGATGATATGAGAATGATTCTATATTTAGATTGATCGAAAGAGTTATTACAATGAGCTAACCTTTTGTGGTATCCGGATAGAAAAGTAAAGGAATTGAAAGTAAAGGAATTGCAAGTAAGAAATTGAAAGTAAAGGAATCGGAAGTCAAAGGAATCGAAAGTAAAGTGGATTTCAAAGTAATGGAATTCAAGGTAAAATATGAGATAACTCAGGAACTGTGCTTATTGGCATACTAATATAATGTTTGTTACAACTCCTTTGCTGTAAAACACGAGTATCAGTATAAATATTATCTTAAACATATATAGATGCATATTGTTATTGGTATTCACGCAACAGGCGAATTATTACAATCTAAAAATTAGCACAAAATAAGGAATTGTGGAACTGCCGTGAGTCAGTTCAACCTGACAAAGCTATGATTTCAAACACAAAATTTACGTTTTAATTGTAATTATGAGCAGTTCAATTAGTATTACTCAATCCCTAGTATTACTCGAACCCAAGTATTACTCGGGAGCCGAATCGGAAAGTAAAGGAATTGAAAGTAAAGGAATTGGAAGTAAGGAATCGAAAGTAAGGTGGAATTGAAAGTCAGGGAATTCAAAGTAAAATATGAAATATCGCAGGAGCTGCGTGTACTCAAGTATTGGCGTGTGTAATATAACGTTCATTACCATTCATTTCCAAGCTTAAGCAGTGTGCATAGTGTCATCGGAATTAAGTGAAAAGATTTGGTACATCACAATCGGCTAATTAATCAGCACACATTTACCGAATTAACATATTACAATAAAGTCGAAAATTGTTACATCATTGTACTAAAAAATTCGTCCATACTTTCGTAAACAAACTTAGACGATTCACTAACTAATTGTTTTGAAAGGAGTATCTCATTGCATGTAGCTAGTCGGTGTAGTCAGTGATAAATTTATTTACTGATTGTAATCTTGACCTGCTGGCTGAATACCGATGATAATATGCATAATTGTTTAAGCTACTATTTTACACTGAATAGACTTGTTATGTACAAAATGGCATTATACACAGTATTGCGTAAGCCAATATATCACGTTCACGCAGCTCCTGTGACATTTCATATTTTACTTTGAATTCCATGACTTTCAATTCCACCTTACTTTCAATTCCTCTTGACTTCCCATTCCTTTACTTTCAATTCCTTTACTTTCAGGTCCGTGAATCCCTTTTGTAATGTCTATAAGATTAATGATTAT
The DNA here is from genome assembly GCA_034696585.1 of Isotomurus maculatus. NCBI lineage: Eukaryota > Metazoa > Arthropoda > Collembola > Entomobryomorpha > Isotomidae > Isotomurus > Isotomurus maculatus. The sequence goes on from JAQGAC010002230.1 coordinate 2,278, forward strand.
AATGACTATATATGCATGAAATTCATTAATTATACTTAAGACTGCTTTGTATAAAGCTAAAAAAGTTGTCATTGAAAACTAGCGTTTGAACAACAAACAATTGTGCAACAATTGTTTTAATTAACTTAAATCGGCCGTTTTTAGGGAAGTATCTCAGCGATCTCACTGAAGGCTTAACAAAACGAACTCTTGACAGTTTTAGCATACTTCTTACGCTTATTGCCATACTCCTCAACCAATATTTGCACACGTTGCAAACTCATACATAGACTACAAAGCAAGGGTATATACCTTCGGTTATTTCTGTGTAATGACTTTATGTATCGGCAGATGCATTATAAGGCAGATTTCTCCCAGGACAAGTTTATAATTAATCTTAATATCAGCTTCAAAGTCTCACATGGACAATTTTTCATGGATTAACATAACACTCGCAATACCAATTTGAGTGAAACAGATTTTGAAATCTTGCGTTCCAAAAAATTATTTGACACTAGAATTGTGTTTGTTTTACTTTGACACATTTATCATCCACTTAAATTGAAATCTTCAACCCTTTACAATTCGTTACACATATGGTAAAATTTAAAATGACCATTGTTAATATGCGTATTTGTTATCTTGCACAACAAAAGAAATTGCATTAAGCTCTTAGTTTCAACTTTAATATATTTCTAACACTATCATATAAGTAGAAACACTTGCGTACACTATTTTATATATATTGAAATTGAACCTGAAATAATAAAAGGCATTATTTGTTCTTCTTTTATAGGCAACTGTTTAAATAGTTCGTAGTTCATTAAGGATAAATTGTTCTATAGGAACTATAAAAGTGATCACCTATTTGTAAAAATTAGGATCCTTAGTTCCAACAAACTTATTCATAAGTTTTCAGAATGGAATGCAAAGTTTTAGTATTTGCAGCTATTCCCATTGTTTTACTTCGCATTGGTACATTTCTCGAACCAATAGTTTTGGATTAAGTTGACTCAATTTAAGCAGTACCTTCAACTCCTTTACTAAATATGGTCGCAATTCAAACTCTTTAACAACCGGAGGCAAACTATATTATATTTCATTCAAAATTATGTAATTCTTAAAACGTTATGTTGTTCTAATAAATTGACACGAGTTGTTTAATCCAGCTTACTGACAATTTATCTCCAATGAACATTCAGGAAACATAAATTACACAAATGATGGATTGTCACAGTACCATTTTATTATCGACCTAATTATTTGATACAAATCACATCACTGACAAAAGTATTCCTTGAATAAAAGCTTTTGCTTGGCCTCACCACTTTAAACAGTGCAACTTTCGTTTTCCTTTTGCACAATAATACATTAATATAGTACCATACGTGTTCTAAAACCAATACAAGCGTTGAAGCAATAACACTAATAGCAAGCAAATGAAACGTGACCTTAAACTGCCTTAAACTATATCCTTCAAATTCACTCTTGTGTTTCCATTTAATTTTTTTAACTTCAAAGGTTTTCCGGAAACTGGTAAGCTGTTCAACATACTGAACAATCCCTGATCTCACAATAGCTTGAAGTCTCCACAACATTTGCCCTCCATCTCTTCCAACCAGTGTCACTTTCCATCCCCTCCAATGAGGAAAAAACTTGCTTTTTCCTTTGTACAGCATCGCTTTTTTTCCTCCCATTTCCTTCAACAACACCAACTTATCATCTATTTCAGAATTAAGAAACAGATGAAAGTACGGCCTTTTGCACTTGTCTCTCGTCAATCTTATCGCAATTCTTTTGCTGCTCTCAGCCGATGCAACCAGCTTATTCAGCACTCCAAAGTATTCCTTACAAAATGGCTCCATTCCTGTTAAATTAGCTCCTTGCAAAAATAAATCCACGGAGAACTTGTATTTTTTACACACAGGGGAAGAAAATATCGTAACCCACAAACTAAGGGCAATCAAGGAAGATGGTAAAGATTCTTTCCAACTGTTTGCTAAAATACTTCTCGTCTCGTTACTTTTCTCGTATCTTTTGATTGCTCGTTCCATTCGCTTTCGCGTTGCCGGATCCGCATCAATAGAAATAAAAAGCAAAGCCTTGTCCACTAAATTTTGCATGGATGTTAAACCACCTCGAATTGGCAGTGGACTAGTCATATTCGTAATTACATACCCACCATAGTAATTAGTAAGGAAAATGCATGCGATCAGAAACACTCCAGTTGTGATGCGAAAAGTACCAATTTGTTCCTTAAATACTTTAGTATCCTTCCTTGGGTACTGATTGACTAATGCAAAAACCATTGACTCAAAGAACATTTTAAAAGATAAAACAAACTTCATTTTACGAATCATTTTAAGCATCAGTGAACTCAGTGTAGGTCCTAAGATCAAACTAAGGACAATACCGATCCAAATATTGTGGTCAAATGGTTCTAAATATGTCTCCAAGTTTAACGAGGACATATAGGCCCCATAGCAGGACACAAAGTTGTAGCTATCTTCATCAAGAATAACCGGATACCTATGGAACTCTGGGAATACTGCCATCTGAGTTATAACTTTTGGATAGTCCCTCGCTCCATTCTCATAGTTTAAGAACTTCGTAGCATTTCCGCGGTCCAGTAAAATCCTCAATAAATATCTGCTTGCCTTGGGATTATTGTCGCGTATTAAACTTTCTAAAGTGAATCCCGCTTTTCGTGGAAGTTCGACATCCACGCAGTCTCCATAATAATCCCGTTCCCTGGTAAATCCGCTCCACATGAGATTCATTCCCCGTTGTGTGATTTCTATGGTCTCGGCTCGTAAACTCGGTGCATTCAATCCGGAGATCTTACTCAATTTGTATCTTTCAAACTCACAAAATGCACAGACATGAAAAAGGCTTGTAATATGAAACCCACCAGAAATAATGCCAGCATAAGTCTCGTGGGGAATGTTATTAGATGCCATTTTAGTTTGATAGTTTACAGCTTGAATGTCAAACTGTGATTGCATATTCATTTCAAATATTTTCTGGAGAAACCGTAAAGAATCGCAATACCCTTTGCTACTTTCTGGTGTTTCGAAAAGATAGTAAATTTCTTTAAATGAATCATCTACAGTCGGGGGAGAGAGTCTTTCGTCTCCAATAAGTTTCCGGTCAAAATAGGACGCTACACCCTTCCTGATTTTTTCATCTTCAGCATAATTAGCAGAAAGAAAGAATAGAAAAGCAGCGTTGACACTCCACCTTCGGATACGAAATGATTTTTCGCGAAAACGACTGTGTACATTGTGCGTTTTGTTTAAAGAAATCTGGAGAGTAATTGCAGTTGTGAGTTTCGCAAGAGGAAATTCATTGGAAATTGTTGGACGTCTTTTTCCCGTGAAATCCACAAGATGCACGAAAGAATCGCTGAAACTGTTCACAAGTTCGTGTAAAGTGGTTCCGTCATTTCCGTTTGAGAATAAAGATTTTCTGCTAAGTCTCGCAACAACCTCATTACTGTCACTGTTGCTCAGCGGTTGTTTGTAACCTTTAGCAGGAGTTATTATTCTTATGCCATCCCGAATATGGTCAGCATGGTATGAATAATCTCTGCCCACAAGCTCACTACACTTTTCTCTTTTTGATTTCAGTTTCTTGGAAAACACCCCAATTAGCAATGCAGTAATTAAAGCGATTGAAAATAAAGAAAGCTTTCTCATGATGCTCTCACGCTTACATGAATCCGGTAGAATAAGATTCTTCGATCATTCGATCTTTAAATTTCTGCCTTCGTTGCACTGCGTCCCAGGTTTTGGTAGAATATTCACCTACCGCACCAAGATCAAGGTTGTATCCCAAAAAGTGAGCTAGTGAACCTTCGGGTGTAATGGATTACTAAATAATTAATAAACAGTGGTGTTGTATTCAAGAGAAAAATAAACAAACTAGAATTATTTTGCACAGAAAATGTGATATCAGGTCCTTACACAAATGGATTTAGGGTAGCATACACCTTGTTTGACTTACTTCAGTTAATAATATACGAGTGACAAAGAATTCCATTTTTATTGTGACGCAATTTCTTCCAATATTTCTATGTCAAATACTCAACACATTCTTCAATTTTAATAAAATATCAATGACGAACAACTATAATTCAATTGAAAATTGTTATATTGTTAGCGAATTGCTCTATTACCATGTAGTGTTTGTTAAAGTATTCAGTTTCTAAATTGCAGCCAGCATAATGTATTAATCATGCTGAAAATCCGATACAACTGAAACTTAACATACCGAAGCACAACTTATGTTCAACCTGCTTGCGTAAAATAACATTTAATGAACCTCTAGCTCTTAATGCGAAAACCGAAATTACAGCTTACATTTTAATTGTTCCAATCAAATTAATAATTTTACAAGTAATAATTATTATAATACCAGAATTCATAATTTTGAATTAACGGGCACAACTACATCCTGAACTAAAATAAATGTATTTTTACTCTCACTCACTTTCCATTTAGGAATGATTAACCTCAGCTTACTTCTCTCAATTAACAGAACCACAATAGCAAAGCCCATACAAATTCCGTACAATTTGTTGATGAGATGATACTGCTCAAAACTGAAACCCACGTAAGATCTCACTGTTCTGTCTTTAATTCTTCCCACATTTAATGTCTGATTAAACTTCATTAGACGATAAACAACCCCAACAATTCCAGATCTTATCAGAGTTTCAAGTCTCTTCAGAATTTCACCTCCATTCCTTCCAACCTCCGTCACCTTCCACCCTCTCCTCAAAGGGAAAAACTTACTCTTTCCCTTGTAAAACAACGCATTTTTCTCTCCCTCAGCTTTCCATATCACAAGCTTCTCATTGACTTCACTATTCATCACAACGTGCAAATACGGGTTCACACACTTATCCTTTGACAGCCTTTTAGCGATTTCCTTGTCAGAATCTGCTGAAGGCATCAATTTGTCCAGCACAATAAACCATCTCCTACAAAACGGTTTTACCACCCCTAAATTCTCTTTCATCCCCTCCTGCAAGTGATGCAAAATGCCTTTGTATTCCTTACACTCGGGAGCGAATACTATTGCTACCCACAAATTAACCAACATTAAGGATGACTGAGCCCTATCAACTAGGCTTCTAGATGCGTTTTTCAAAGACAAATTTTCCATTGCGCTCTCAATTCGCTTTTTAGTGGCTTCACTTGCATCTACTGTCCCAAAAAGAATGGAGTCATCCCCCAAATCTTTGAAGTATTTATATGGCCCTTCAACTGGCAAAGGACTTGTGTTGTTTGTAATCACAAAACCGAAATAGTAATTTACAAGGAATATGCATGCAATTAAAAACGGTCCTACAGAATATCTGTATACTATGTGCATTTCTTTAAACAATTTGTTCTTCTGCTCTAACCTGCGAGGATATTGAGAGATTAAAGCAAAAACAGTCGTATTAAATAACAATGCGAATGCAGAGCTAAACCGGACATTTTTGTAAGCTATCTTCACTAACAGCGAGCTTATAAACGGCCCTACAAACACTATCACCAATATTGCTATCCACAAGAGATAATCAAAAGGATCGAAGTACATTTTAATTTTAAGGGAGAATAAATGAGCCCCATGACATGAAATGAAGTTGTAGCTGTCTTCTCCAAACGAAACCAATCGTCTGTGGTACTCAGGAAACAGTGAAAGTTGTGTTACAACTGTAGGGTTTTCTCTTTGTGAACTCACAGACGAATTAAGCAATTTTGTCTCGTTTCCCATGTCCAAAAGTAGTCGTAAAACAACACTACTCATCGCAATTCCTTTGTGACTCATAATGCTCCGGAAATTGAAATTTCCGAAGTACGGAAACACCAAAGATTCTTCCGTACGGTGGTGTTCAGTGGAGACGGCAGTCCAAATCATTTTCTTCCCAGTACCTGTCAGTATTGCCGTCTCCTTCCGTATCATTGGCAACTTCAATTCACTCACTCTCGTCAGATGATAAGTCATATACTCGCAATACTTACAAACATGATAAAGACTGAGCAATGTCTGCTGATCTGAAGAGATAATTCCTGTGTACACTTCATGAGGAATATTGTCAGAGAACGGCATCCAAAGTTGTAGTTTGTTAGTTTGTGCGTGGAATTTTGCGCAAGCAAGAAATTCCTCTTGAATTCTAAAGAGCATTTGTAACCTTCCCTCCTCTTCGCAATATTTAGAAACATTTTTGGATCCAAACAAAAAGAATACCTCTCGATAAGATACATCGAGAATTTGTTGAGACAGGATATTGGCCAAACTATACTTGTAACTAAAGTACATAAGTACTGACAGCTTCAACTCAGTCTCAACTTCAAAATCAGGACGAAGTAGAAAAATGAAAACTTGCGTCAAACAGTATTTACGAATTTTGAATGACTGCTGTCTTAGTCGTTCATATTGCGTCGTATTGACTGTCCCTGTTTGTAAAACCCGCGGAATCACAATGGAGTCGTGACTAAATTCTGTGTTTCCTATTAGCAATACTTTTTTGTCACCTACGGTTGAAGATGAGTAATCTAAAAGGTAGACGAATGAATCCTTAAAGCTGTTGATAAATACTGACAATGATTCGCTTGAATATTCAGCTTGGCTGGTGTCAACCTGTGCAGGCGAATTTAGAATATCATAAGGACACATTTGCAACGATAAATTCATTGGAATCTGCAATTTCGGTGTAATTATTGAAATAAAGTTTTTCGAGTTTTGTGCGTAAGACATTGTTCGTTTATCTCGTCCAACTTGGTTACACTTGTTATAATTTTCTGCATTAGATAAATTCAATATGCAAACCAGTAGAATTCTGAAATAAATTTCCACGAAAGATTTTTCCATGATTTCACGAGCAAAACTGCAGCTTGGCTGCAAGTTCAAGCAGACAAGCAACATTTCATGTGAACTTCAGTATTTTCGGAAATTTGAGTGCAGTTAAACATTTGTTGGAATAGTGTTACTAATAGGCTTTTATATAAGGTAGAGGAATAGCTTTACTAAATTGCTTTTGTAGAAGTTTAGCTTTTAAGATTAAAAAACCTTTATACGATCATTGTTGATAGTTTTTATTAAGTACACAAATTTCTTCGTGCTTAAAGACGATTTTACAAATTGCAATTGAAGCTTCTTCACTTCATACCATAAAGGATGACAGCATTATGAAACATTGCTAATGAATCGGGAATCTACAATTGACTCGATATTTATTCATCTCGTTACTTTAAATATTTATACTTCCTCAACAGACTTTAAACCTGTCAGTTTCAATTGCTCTTAACTCATAACTTCTATACTTAATCGATCTTTGCACATTCTACTACCCATCTTCAGACTGATAGTACCCTCAAGTGGCTGTTTGCCAAACCTTTCTCAAGCTCAATAAGAAAGCATACAAATGGCCATGTTTCAATGGTTATATATTTTCTAATACGTGTTAAAAAATTATTACACCTTCGGAAAAATTTGCAGACCCAAATCTTTTTCCTGAAATATATTATCTGCCGAACACTACTTCTTCTATGCTTCAAATTGTTCTGTTCCAAAGAGGAAATATCTCAAGTTTTGAAAAGATTCAAGATGACCAAACATTTATCTTGCAGCATGTAATGAAGGTCGTTCTATATTCTTAATTTATTACGGTATAAAGTGAGGAACATCCTATTAAGGTAATATTCATCAGAATTAAATTACTACAAAATTACTATCAACATGTAAATTTTTCAGGCACATTTAGCGAAACACTAACTTAGTGCATTTAAAGTTAGTAAGGGTAAACCTTTTCATCATTAAATTTCCTCAAACAAAGTAAATTCCTTGTTCCAAGGATTTTTTTTCGCTCCAAAACATGCTGTACAATTTATACTAGAAATAAAATCACACAGATCCCAACCAGATTAATTATGATTGTAGATTCCCAAGCTAACAAAACTTTCCATCCGATTTATCATTGCTCCTCCATTACTCCCGATTTTTGAAACCTTCCATCCAATCTGATGTGGAAAAATATCTACTTTTCCTTTGTAAAACGGCACACCAGGAAATTTGCTTTTCAATGAGGCCAAGTTAAAATCACTCTGTCTGTTCTTGGTTCATAGAAAGTATGGCTTCTAGCAATCATCCTTGGCCATTCTTGTTCCAACATGCTTCAAAGGGTATCTTGTAATTATAGTTTGATTTAAAATTTATAGATGTTTGAACAATGTGAGTTTAAATTCAAACCGATGTTAAGAGTAACTTGTCCGTTAAAATCAACACGCTGTGGACACCCACCCAGCAACATATCTAGTTTTAGGTCTCCGGGGAAAAACGTACTAAAACGCCTCTTCCTCGAGTCTGTCAGGAGTGTCCTGACTCAGGACATTACCATTTTCCAATACCTCTAATGCGTCGGTTGCCAATATTCCTGGAAAACTTGTACTGTTCGCCGTTTCACCATTCACCGTTTCATCGATCAAAATTATCCGTGCATTCCTCAACTCTTCCAAGGTTTCAAAAGAAACCCTTAGTTTTACCGGAGCCACGACTTCTGATACAACTAAACTCAGGTACACATTTACTGAGCTAAGCCCTGATGGCTGAGTGGCTAGAACTACAGACTCAAGGTATCACACGCCGAGGGTCTGTAGTTCGAACCCT
>JAQGAC010002231.1:0-10909 GCA_034696585.1 Isotomurus maculatus
AATTATTCAGATTAGAATGAAATAATACAAATATCTGGTATGGCAAACTGGCAATTCTCATTTATTAGTGTCCACATTGAACTCAATAAAATAAACAGTTCTTGCATAATTTATACTTTATTTTTATTTCCTCGTAAAACGGAACATCTCTTGTCTCAACAACTTGCAGCCACAGTGCAATTCGTAAGGAAAGATGTAAAGTGGTGTGTGAAGAAGAATTTTGTGAGTGAACCTTTCACTCGGAATTCTCTGGCAGGTTGTCAAGCATCAGTAAATTATTTTTAGTTCCCATTTGGTGTTCCAATGCTGCGAGAAAAGCTGTGACAAGCAGCAAAAGTGAGTTGGCCGATGCCATCCACCTCGAAATTCTTGGAGCACTAAATCCCTCTCAATCTCTTTCACTCAGGAGAAAAATTACTATTTTCGTGATTAAATTACTCGCAGCGGTCACATCACTTCATTCTTCATCCGTCTATTGTCACCCGAAAAATTTATATTTGTAATTAATCGTTTATAACTATCGAATATGTTACAAAGTTACAACTAAGCTCAACTACTTTGCTTAATCTTCGCTTCTGCATGCAAGTCAAGAAGTCTGGTAGTCACATGTTGCACGCAAAACGATGTATTAGAGTAATTAAGCATTCCTACTCGGCCATTTACTCTTGCTTTATTTCTATCACATTAATTTAGATTTAGATGTGCTCGTGGAAATATACCTGCTTGGAATTCACTTCAGGGAGTAGGGAGTAAGAATTAAGCACTCCGAAGTACCCAGCAACACGGAATAATATTGAATTAGAAGTATTAGAGCTCATATATCGTGAAGCAAAGTTGTTCATGTAAGCATTCACACGAAGCAAACATCTGACGGATTAATTAATTCCGAAGATCAAAGCATAGTGAATTAAGGAGCACTTGGGAAGTGTGGGGGAATTTATATAAAGCAGAATACCCGGAACGGGGGTTCTTCATGGAGCCATTGGGACTTGTGGGTCGAGTGTACGCACCGAATTACAACATCCATGAGGTTAAACTTACGTCAGAATCCAGACAGTCACACCTCTTGCTGCTTTCTCGGGGGAAGAAAGCATTTGTGTAATGCGAGTTGAATAAAGTGGTGGCGGATTGAACCAACGTCCAGACCTGAGAGACCAACCTGGGAGTATTTCACCTTCACAAGTTAGGGTCTCAGGGAACGGAAATCAGTTCAACGTAAGACTTTCTTCTTGTGCAGAAGAAGAAGAAGGAGAGCCAGGCGAAGGATTCGCTGGAAGGAATATTATTATATGAGAAGTTCTCGTGTTGAATGTTGAGATGTTGGTGGAGCAAACAGGCAGCCAAGATAAGTGGACGCGTAATGTACGGATGAGCGCAGGAGTAGAAGGACTACTACTTCACTGAACTGCTAGTCACAACTTTTTCCCCAATTACAATTAGCCCAGAAGGAGAGAGCCAGCATAGTGGAGGAGAGGTCTCCGGTCTAGTCTTCCTTGACTCATCCAGACAGACGATTATAATGAGGTACAAAAAATGACTATACATTCATACACAGACAGAAAGTAGTTAACTTGAGTGATGCTCTGGTAGTCGTTTGATAATCTGAATTAAATTGATCGAAATGAGGTGATGGACTGAGAGAGAGAGAGACAGAGGAGTCAGGGACAGTAGTTGGGAACTATCAGTAGAGTATTTTCTCATTTGCCATGCTAGTCGAGTGCAAATCAAAACCGAGTGTAAATCAGCTTAGCTCTGAGTTCAAGATCATCTTTAGTGAATTTGTAGGTTCAGAATAGATGCAAAATTACACTCGATATAAAAATAAGTAGAAGATAGATGCGGGAAAGTAATCATTTTTAAGTTGGGTTGCGGTTAATTGGGATCATTAAGCGTTTAGATATGTTTGGATTATACTAGTAAGAAAATAAACTAGTAAGCTTTAAATTAATTATTGACAATTTTAAGTTCAAGGAGCAATTACGTCTTTCTTTCATATGATACAGTTAGTCTTTGATTCTTAAGGCTCTAAGCAGGATTTCGACTTGATGAGACTTGTAAGAACTATTTTTAATGTAAGGACATCCCTTAGGATAAAATGTACAAATTTTATTTGTATCAAGCATTAACAAAAAATTACTATTCGTCATCTTCATCAAGCTATCACAAAAAACAATCAAATAAATGTACTTAGAAGACTTCCAAATTTCTAGACAAGAGAATATTGTAGTTTTTGTATTCATTTACGTCACTTTATGCAGTGTTTTATATTCTATTGGAGTCATTATGTTAAAATTTTATAGTCGAAGACTCGTACTGAGTCAGAGCAGTATTTCTTGTTAATCAATGCATAATTCTAGTATTAAAATTGACCTTCCTGGACATTGACATGATATTTTGAGACAAAATTTGCATAAGCAGATTGGTGATACAAATTAGAAAATTCATACGTTTCAACTCCTTTTAATTTCAATAGTTTTGAAATCGAATATATTTTGATAGGTTAAAATTGCAGTGTATTTTGTAGGATTGAATGCGATTGTTCTGTGAACAATAAGAATGTCTAGCAAGCAAATTTAACCAGTTGTAGCAAGTAATTCGAAAAGGTTTGGTGCATTATCAGAATAATTCTTTGATTGAACACTTACTGACGAATAAAGTTCCTTTTTGTACCTGTTTAGATTTTTTCCTTCCCTTAATTGCCTCCTGAGTAGCCTTTATAGGATTTTATTCTGCTAGTACATATTCAAATATGTGTACAATATAAAGAGATGTGTTAAGAATCAAACAATCACTGTGTATAAGTCTCTAACCAACTTATTTTACTATGCCAAAAGGTAAATCTTGGGTGAATGAGTTAATAAACTATCCATTTTCTACCTATGTGACACGTAGGATGTATAACTAATTAACTGCATAGAACACCAGGAGACGTAAAGAAACAAAACACTCCACTACCTCACAAGCCAAGAATAACTAACCGGAAGAATAGCTGCATAGGAATCATCACATTATGGACAATCATGAAACCTGCAACCCGAAAAGTTTTGGAAAAAAAGAGTTGATAGTACTTTTATTATTATTTGGTGGGCCTACGTGACTAGGAAGAGACAGCTTGGGTAGGCCGGTCTTTACATTTCCTCTTAGATTATACAGACGATTCTCACTATCTCGACAGAGTGACTCTGTCTCTGTAAACTCAACCCTTTCGTTCGACTCACTCGCATACTCTGTTGTTTGTGTAAACCTGTGAGACAGATAGGTCCTCTCTACCCATCCGTCAATTTATCTTCAAAGGAACGAACAAAGTCCCCAAAGAAAGCATGAGAGCACCAGACAAGAATACAAATAAGACTACACCCACTATACTTATTACCAGCGGATAAGAGTCAAAACTATAATTTAGTAGTGTTGGCCACAGTGCCAACAACCAACAAACTTATCCTAATGACAGATAAGGAAAAAGAACCCTTTCGAAATGACGTCTCTTTCTCCATGAAAAGGCAGGACCTACAGCTTCAGGCCCACACGAAGGGTTCCTACCCAATACAATTTTTATCCAATCATTGAAACACGTTGGTAGAAATAAGCGATACATTTCTCTCTGCATCATTTCATGGACAAGATCATCCTTCATTTAATTATTTGATATTCCCCACTGCTTCTAGATGGCTTTCCTTTCATGACACAAAAATCCAAGTGTTTTTTATGCTCTACTATACAACAGTCCATTACTTAAGGCTATCGGCACAGGACAAGGTTCGCAAGATGCATGATGCGTTAGTTTCACCAAACCTTAACACTCAGTCCAGCGTTTAATTAAAGATTTATGAGGTAGAGAGTTTAATGGGAAGTTGAAAGTCTCTTTTATTAAAGAAACTGTGTGTGGATGGGTGTGTGTAAGAAGAGATGCCTTATAATAGTTTGCCTGTAGTGTGGAAGAGATGCCTTCATAGTTTTTACTGTGTAAGAAAGGGAGAAGGCAGTAAGGTAAAGAATACAGATTTGTGTCCAGCCTTTGATTCAAGTACACGGGCCAAAATAAAAAATGAGAGACAGAGACGTGAATACACTACAAGTGAATATGTGTAAGCGTATGGAGATGATGGCAAAAGATGTGTGAGAGATGATGGAATACGCCAAAGGGTTAAGAATAAGATAGCCTAACGGTCAAACTTGTGTGGTGAATCTTGAAGACTCTTAAGAAGAGACAGTGCGAGAGAGAGAGAGAGATGAGTTTGGTGTTGGCAATGCTGGAGGATTAAAGATGAGATTGGAGGGAACAACTCTTCTTCTTCTACTTCTACACTCGTCCGTTGACTATTTTTTAACGCAAAGATTCGCCAATACTATAAACTATAAGGTGGATGGATGAGAGTTTTATTTTAAAGGCGATTTCTGGGTCCTCCGAGGAGAGAGAGTCAGAAGAAGAGTACACGCAGGTGAATGGCTGTGTAGTAGAATAGTAGTTGGTGGTAAATTATCCTTCTTTGGAAATACACGAGTTTTGGAGATTTACTTTGGGAGATGTGCGGATGATGTTGGAAAATGTAATGAGTGTTCACCAGAGTCATTAATTTATTAGAGAGCAAACAAGATTGTCGCTTTTTCTAGGCATCCGTTCGACTCATCATCATTCCATCATTCGGGAAATCCGATCTCGAGAATCTCGATCATCTCACTTAAAGAGGTGTGTGTGCTCCGTCTCCTCTGTGAGTTATTATTCCATTAAGCCTCTTACACATATTATTTCAGTCTCGCCTTTCGAAAGGTGGTGGCTGGCAAGTGGTGATGGTGGTGGTGATGGGGATGGTATTGGATTACATTAGCTCTCTGATTTGGAACTTTTGGATCCGGGTCTGTCCGTTGTGTGCTTCCACTTATTATCTGTCTTTCCTCACCTTTTTGTTGTGAGAATGTGAAAACCTCACTCTCTCAAACTCTGAACAGCCTACGGACAACGGGTGGACTTTTTTGCACTTCAAGTATCCCTTCGCTCTTCAAGCGTATATACATATTATGATATTGAGCGAAACGCTTAGTATATATTTAATAGTATGCTCTCCTGTGGCTCCGTATTCTTCTGCCCAGTTAATTAATTATGTCAATCGTGTTATGTCACTCGGTCCATTAGTCGAATCGATTTAAAACAATTCATTCTTTGAATTAACTCGTGCACGCAATTTACAGCTGGATTATTATCGGTGTGCAAAGATTATAAGGCAGTCTAATTCTTATTTATAGAGGAGCCACTCATGTATGAAGACTTAAAGCTCGATTTATAAATAAAACCAACATGCAAATCATTTTTATTTTATTTTTGATTTTATACTTTTTACAACACTCGCTCAAATCAGGCAACGGTGATTCAGTACTGGCGTCATCATCAGTTTTAAACCCCGTGTAGCTCAATCCATTCCGTGATTAAACAGTTCAAGTTTGTAAGTACATTCTAACGTGCAAGATGTTTCAAATGGATTTCTTCAATTGTCAAAAACAGTGTGTAATAATACAGATACATTTTTATAAAAACTCAGTTTTCTAGAAGAATTTTGATTCTACTGCTATCTGAATTTCACAAAAGTGCATACTGCAGCAAATATAATAGATCTCTAATGTTAATTGGCCAAAGCTACTATTTTCAACAAAGAATTCTAATTGAACTATTTTTTTAGTAAATTCTGTCTCAAGTAGCCAGTACAAATGCTGTAATGACTGAAAGAAGGTGGCGTAGTTTGACAAAGACAAAGTGTCAGATCTGTTTTTTAGATTAAGAAAACACTAATGCTAATGATGATTACTCTTTCCTCTGGAAGAAGGTCAAGTGCAAGTGCAAATCCTGCTCCTTATAAATACTGAAATACTCCTACCAATAAACATTTTTATGGTTTTGGCTTGTAAAAAATTACTTGCACGTATTTTAAACTGTCTGCTTTGTAGATATCATAAAAACTGAACAAAATGCCCGTACGATTCATATTTAATAATATATGCTTGGAGATAATAATGAGACAAACACATTGTCGAGTTTCTCCCACCAAGAAAATTGTTTAATAATGTTTGAATACCTCACAAGGCAAACGTATAGTGTTTTAACAAGACTTTAAAAAATACTCTAAGCCTAAAAGTAGATCACGGAGGAAATGTAATATTAAGTTTATAACTCTACCGGCGACTTGTGACGCTCCCTGAGAAAGTTAGCAAGTTGTACAGTTTCGCCAGGTATGATGTTGTTCTCAACTATACAACCCACTACCTCACACCGAGACCGTCCTCTATGTACTTCATCAATTTCAAAATTACCTTATGTTACGTGATACTGTACAGACTGACACTCATTAACATGCATGTATGACCAAGTATACACAGAGAATCAAGAGAATGGTGGAAAACACAGGAAAAAACAAAAAGCAAAATAAACAGATGGCTTGTAAAGAAAATCAGCTACAAAGTGGCTACATTATAGAACTTCTCCTTATTCAAGCAAACGTGTGGTAAACCAAAAAGCAATCAGAAGAATTGAGAAAGTAAGGGGAAAATAAAACTTGGGGCGAGAATTTTTGTAAGAAGAAATCATAGTAAGCGAATGGAGAGTAGAGATTCATTTTTTATGCGAGATAAGTTGTCAACTTTCCTGACACTTATCATGAAGACCACAAATCAGAGAATATGTACCATCATACATAAATACATAATATAAATCACAATAGGAAATGGTCACAGATATGTAAGTATGAATATATGGTTAAGAGTGAGTTAATTACACGATTAATTTACATCACAAAAACTTCATTGATCCATCGACACAGGAGTAGTGCTAATAAAAGAAGTACATCACCTATACACAATTTTCGGCTTACTCACAGAAGATACACACAAAGAGAGAGAGAGAGAGATAGGAGACTATAAGATTTTAAAAATGAAATAATACATTCATTGACACATTCATTTTTAGCTAATATTTTCATTTCTTAGTAAACTACGATTGTCGAGACGAATAAATAAGCCGTAGAGATCTTTGGATTTTTGGATTGAGGACCGCTTCTCAGACGTGAGTAACTTTTCAACGTAGACCCGTCGTACCTAACTTGTGAGGATAAAAAACAAACACAAGTTCGGTTCTACGGGTTTGTGTTAAAAGTTAATTACAATTAGCTGAGCACACACATCATCATCATTCTCTCTCATCACCCTTGTATCATCCATCTTATACAAGTGCCCATTGCCCAAATGAGTGTGTAGTGTGTAAGATGAATCTAATTACCGATGACCAAGCCCAAGGAACAGGTACTAAGTGGTATGGGGAATATACACACAGACACGTGCCAGTCCGAAGGAGGAAAAGGGTTCTCACTACGTACGCATCCCTCAAGAAGTACCTGCGGAGCAAAAAAGACAAAAAATAAGATTAGTACTGAATGCACACACATACACTTTTCTTTACACACCCAACCCTTCACCCACCAAAGTAGTAATGACTTAATGCACCTAAGATGAAAGACAACCCTTCATTATGCTTCCTTAAAGGCCTAATCTTCACTCCCGTACACCGTTATTACCTCACACGTATTCTTATTCACTCCTGTCAAACTACGTGTGTCTACTAGTCTACCTACTTTATTACTTGCTTATCTAAACATTTAAACATTGGTTGTTCAAGATGTTACGGGTTTTCCCATTGGAGTGTGTGTGTGCATGAGACTTCACACATTTTAAATTTTATATTCGTCAGTAAATCAAATTTTTAAAGAGTGAAGAAATCTAGAAATCACACCGGGCCTGGACTGTCAAAGTCTCGTTGATATTCAACGGTTAATCCGGCAGATATATCGAATTTCCTCGATATTCAAATGCACAAGGAAATGAGACATATTTCATGCAGAGAAAGACGAGGAGCTCAGAAATCTGAATAGAGTGCGTCTGTAAGTAAAGGGTACAAATCAATTGGAAATCAATGGTTGGCTCTGTGTGTGTGTCAATAATGAAGATTGTAAGTATATGTGGGACCTTATACGAACGTCCCTTCAACTGCACGTGTTCGTAGTGCTGTGTCAAATGAAAGGGGTTTTGCTTGTATCACAAAAAAACTAGCTGATTTGATTGTCCCATGTATACTTTTACATATTGGACTAAACCAAATCAATGGGATTGACATCACTCCACTACACTGTCCCTTGAAAGGGGTACGTGCCAAAGACGTACAAAAAATGGAACATGTACCCCTTTTTATTGTAGAAATCGGTGGACAGTTTTTTCTCACTGTTCCAGGTCTATTAGGGGTTCTCAATCGATTAGAAAATAACCAATCGGTCGGGCTTTTAAACTATACGTGGCACAGTGGCACCCTTCAAGGTGCGTGGATATGCGGATGTGTTAATACGTAACACTTTTATGATGAAGTTTCTCTCTCCTCCTGTACTCTTTACTACGGCGGCTGATAATACTCTGTGTGTTCCTTATTCACCGTACCAAGTACAACTCAAAAGCAACCAGCAGTCGAACTGCAGGCTACTTTCATTTTCAATTTACACACTCAATTCAAGCATAAAGGTTCTTCTTAAAAAGGTCCGACAAAAAGGGTTTTCAAAATAAAAAAGGAATTCAGACCGAAAGGATTCAAGAGAAACCAAAATCCAAAACCAGCAGCAGCTTGCTATCACAACTCACACAACTCAGGTCAATTTATGATTTGGATTTAAAACTGAAACTTTCCTGTATGATGTTATAACGGGTAAAAAACTCTCATTGCGCACTGTTGAAGTTCGGAATAGTGCAGATGCTCTGGAGAACTCCAATAATAGAACTGAATGTATAAAAAATACAGATTCCAATCTACCTTTCTTGGGGTAAAGAGTGGAACAATTATTATTCTTCCTTAGATGAAAGAAAACGCGAGGAACGAGGAAGAAATGTGATCCTATTAAAGCATACTTTTCTAAATTTAGGAAAAAGCCTTATCTATCCATCTAATCTACCTCAAGAATAAGAAAGAATTAAATCGAAAGGATGTAAAGATGAAGAAATCGGAGAGGTGGGCAGATGGGTACTGAGGATCTAATATCTTTTTATAGATCGCTGGACATTGTTAAATACCCTCCACAAGGGTTTACGTCTCACTGCACTACAAATATGACATCGTAACACCCACTCTATCAGCACCACACAGCACACCAATAATGTATTTTTGTCAATTCAAAGTCTCAAAAGAATCCTTCGGTATCATATCACCCTTACAATTCCTCAAACGAAATAAGGTGACAGTCCTTCTTGAAACTTTAATGGGCTTCATGGCTCATTTGACTTTTAAAGGATTCTATCCATCGTTCCATCACACACAATATTGTATACAACCAGCCTAAGTCTTTACGTGCTTTCTTATTTTCGTATCTTTCAAACTTTTAATAAAATAGGTATACACACTTTAGAAAGAAGTCGCACTATGAAGGTGTGCACACACAGATCTGAGATTAAGAAGTTCCGGCTGTCTAAGGTGAAATCCAAATACCCTGGCAAATGTCACGACGAGTGTGACCACAAATAAAGAAACACGATCAAATTCCCAACCACCGTGTTAAATTAAATCTTATTTTGAAATACATTCTGATAATAAAATGTCCAGACTTAACAATCTGACTTTTGTAAGAGTGTAAAAATTCCAGAGTGTAAATTAAGGTAACTTTTACTGTAAAAAGATTAAGGTGAAAAAGGAAGACGGAGCAAGTTACAAGTTCCAAGTTCAGAATGAGACTGATCTACAGACGTAAGAAGTAAGTACCCATGCGGGGTCTACTCATAAAGACCTAAAACTACCTCTCCCGCAAGACGGTGTAATAGTTTTTAAGATAAACACTCGAGACTCTGGACGAACACGTTATACTGTTTAAAAAAATAATAGGGTGGGTCTGAGCTGAGATGTTTTCTTATCCACCATTCCTTACACTTTATTATTCTTTCCTAGGTACTTGTGACTTGTTGTTTAATATAGAGTAGCCAATATAACTCATGCCAGTTCTAAGTTCTTTTTCCTTCCTTCCTGTTCCGTTTTACCAGAGAAATAAAAATACATTGCCCATTCAAATACAAGTATGTAATGGCCCTTAATCATTTGATAGTGATGAATCGTTCTTTCTCCTAATTTGTGTGAAAAAACATAACACAAAATATCTTTGAGTAAAAGAGAAATATTCCTTTTCTCCACAAGTTCACACGGTCTTGTGAAGAAGCATTTTTAGCAATAAAAGGAGCTGTAGGGTAATCTATTTTTGGTAAGATATATTCATATTTTGGTATATATCCAAGAATTGTAAAAAATACGGGTGAGGGAACCTTTTGAGCGAAGAACAAGGAGGATCAAAGAAGTGATTGAGTTTTTTAAGGATCTGGTGCTCTCCCTGATATAGCACCTGCTTTTTTAACCACGAGAAAAACTTTCGGGACAGATTAAAAGAGAGATGATTCGATGCGATGCTTAAAAAAGAAGTAGAGGAAGGAATGGGAGAGTTTAGGGATCGTTGTGAGTGTGTGAGTAAGAAGGGTGTCCCTTGAAAGGGCTTCCTCATCACTTCAATCGTTACTTTGGATAAAATTAGATTTTTTAACATTCTCTCACTGATCTACTCAGGTAGGGGATCCAGGATTCCCACGATTTCCTTAAAAAACTCACTTTCAATGTATGGGACATATACAAATATCCGTGTTTTTTATTTCCTTTCCCCAATTTTTAAATACATTCAACGTAATCATATAAATACATCTCTTTACACTCCTCCAGTCTTGTCACACTTAAAAAATGAATTTTCCTCTGTATAATAAATCAGGTTGAGATTTACTCCAGACTTGAATAAAAATTGCCTTTAAAACCCTGGGAAAGTTTTGATGCAGAATTTAAGTCTTTAGGATTCTGGAAATACTT